>JBBYHL010455741.1:0-25752 GCA_038381835.1 Adansonia madagascariensis | reverse complement strand
TTGAAAAATATTTGTCAAGTAAAGCATAGAAAAACTTCCATAGGTTAAAAAATCATTTGCTTGTTTAAAGAATTGATATAAGATTAGCTAAGCAAATTTTTTCATAAATCATCATGTTAATTGTTATTGCCTAATGTTAGTGCATAGTGTTTTATATACAACTTAAGCATTTTAATCACAAGAAGGCATATTTCAATTATGGTTAAGGATTGTTTATCTTAATCAATGAACTTGCATAAGGATCAAGTATAGGCATTTCAAACCAAGACTTAAGACATAAGAGATTAATTGTTGAAATTAATTGTTTAGAACAAAGAATATAAAAATGCTTAACTCAATATCATATTCAAAAATTTATGCAAAGCAAACAATTCAAGTATACATAGTAGACAAAGGTACCAATTGTTAATTACAAGCTTATGCATGTCCCTAAACTTAATGTTAAAAGATAAAAGTTGCACAAAATAAGTTTAGCAATTACTTTAACCTTACCAAGCTTTGTTCATATGCTTATTTTTTACTTTGAATCCATGAATACAATTGTTGAGTAATCCTTTAAAGATCTAGGCTTGATTTGTTGAAGTTTTATGCTTGTTTGCTTCTTATGTTTTGCAAGCGTTCATCTTCTAATAGCTTTATCTCCATGAAACCTTGCATAAACTTAAAAAGAAATCTCAACAAGATATGAGCGTTAGTAGTGCCAAGATATTAATAATAATATATGTACATATGTAAAAACAGTTGAAAAAAATCTACGATAAGCACTAATTTTGAAAGAAAACAAATGATACCAATTGTTGGTAAATAAGATTTTCATTGAACATAACAAATAGCAATTGTTTATTAAAGAAAATATTTAAAAGGCAATTGATAATTGATAGCACAAATGGTACCAATTGTAATTTTGTAAAGAAAAATATTCAGATTAAGCACAAAAAAACATTTTGTACATATAAGCATCATGAATCAAATATAAGTACTTAGATCATACATTTAATTTGTAAAACACTCATCAATTTATCAAATAAGATGTTAAATCATGTGATTAGTAATGAAATGATCTTTACCAAGGTTTAGAAATCATAAAAATGAAGCATATTAAGTGAAAACCCATTAAAAATATCAAATATGCATTTTTAGACCAAGAACAACTCGAATTGCCCAAAATGCATGGTACATACGGATACAAAGGGGTTTGCATTGATATACAGCTTTGTGCTGATACAACATTCATGGTATCGTATCGATGCAACTTTGGTTTTTTATCGACACAACACTTAAAGTATCAATACTTTCTTTAAATTTTTTTCAAAAAATGCTTAGAAAAACATTCCATCTTCACTCTCAAAACCCATGATATGATGTTTTAATGCAAATATTTTATTTTAAACATTTAAAACTTATATGAATGATCAAAATTTTTGAATAAATTTGTATATATGGTCTTGTTAATACATTAAGTTCAAGCAATATGAAATCTTAAAGATTGAAAAATGAAATTTTCATTTAAACCATATATGCATAATTTTATAAGCATATTCAATGTACACCGAGTTGTTCAAGCCATGACACATGAACAAATAATCATAACGTATCAAAGAAACTCAAGGACTTGCTAAAAGCATTTTCATGGCATAAAAACATATAAGTAAGCTATAATGCTGTCCCTAAAGATATACATATTATTTAGTCATGCATTAGTGCTTTTTAATAAATTAAAACATAAATTTTAATCAAATCAGACTTTTATGTATAATGTCATACTTAAGTTTGATGCTTCATAACATCATTTAATAAATCATAGAAACATATCACAATTAAGCACATAACTTTCAAATGCAAATTCAATAAAGCTCATACATATTCAAGGTGTAAAATAGGTATTTTCCATAAAATCATTTTGCATTAAAACAAGTTTTTTCAATAAAGCATTATATATATAAATTATCACATAAACATATATAAACATATATATATATATCATCTAACATGAATAAGTAACTGCATACGATAAAAACAAACTTAATGTTTAGAAGACACCCATTATACTTTCTTGTATGTCTTGAGCATCATTTGTATTACTTTGTATCTCATTGCTTTAACATACCTACAAAAGGCTTTCACTTACATTTTGGTACCCAAATTGATTTAGGTCCTTGAAGGTTAGTTACTAAGTTCTATGTTCCTTTGGCAACCCATACATAGCTAACTTTATATTGAGTCTTTTTTTATAGGAAAAATATGTAAGATATGACTGTGAAAATTTCAATGTGTGCACTTGGTCATATTCATTTGAAAGGATTTATATTTTCTTTTCATGTTCCAATTTTTTAATTTTCTTTTTGATATTGACTTATTTTCTAAAATTTTAATTCTTAACTTGGAATTATAAAAATCATTTTTTAAAATCCTTATTTTTATTTTCAAACTCAATTTTTGATTTCAATAATAAATCATTTTCAATTTTCAATTTTGAAATCATTTTTCTATGCTTTGAGTTCATTTTCTAAAATCCCTTACAAGTTTATCAAATGTATCTTGTAATTCATCAAACGTGTAAGAATTTAAATTTGAGATTTACCTAGAGCTTATAAAAAATTTAAATTTGAGATTTACTTGTAACTCATACAAGGCCATAAAGTAAGGTTGTACATTTCATCATCTGGGGTCTTCTTTATTAGACTTTTAATCATAAAAATATCGCTATTAATCCAAATGGCTACAAATGCTATTTTTTTCTTTAATAAAAAGTAATCATATTTGACTGGCCCTATTTGATGCAATTGTAGCACTTTACCTTTTCAATTTTGCTTATTTGAGATGATTTTCCTTTGTTCATTTTGATAATCTTTTTAAATTTTTGGCAGGGATGATCATTTCTTTATTTTCATCATTCTCATTATTTTCATCTTTTTCCTCACACATGAAAGCCTTCAAACATAACTCTAACTTTTCTTGGTGCTTTTTTCCATGATTCATCTTTATTTCTTAGGTGACGAGTGATGATGAGTTCATCAAAAGCAAGAAGGTTGAGGTCCTTTGATTCCTCATTCATGATCACTTTAACTTTCTATAACTTAAAGAGGCTATTAAGCATTTTTTTTTACCATTTCCTTATTGGGATATGTCTTTCCAAGACCTTTTAAGTCGTTGACAATGTTCGTGAATTGATTAGACATCTCTTTAAATGCTTTTTTAGGTTTCATCTTAAACATCTCATAATCGAGATGAGCAAGCTTATCTTTTATTTTTTGACTTGATTGGTCCCTTCATGTGTGGTAGCCAATTTATCCTATATCTCTTCTATGTTATCACATAAAGACACCCAATTGTACTCATTTTACTCTAATGCATAAAAGAGAGTGCATTACCTTGGCATTTAGTTCAGCCATTTTGTTATTTTTCTTATCCCCTTCGCTTTCCTGTTTGGGGACTTCTTTATCTCCTACCATTTTTATTAGGATGGTCAAATCGTTCATGATTCCACACTTGATAATAATTGGTTTGGACAAATAACCTCATCCTCGCCTTCCAGTATGCATAATCTTCCTTATTGAAGAGATGAGGCCTTATGATTGAATGTCCTTTAAGCCTTATACTAAAAATATCACTATTAGATATTTGTTCAGCTTTTTGCAAACTTTGCTCAAGGATTTTAGGCTTATAAGAATGAAACACAAGCTCTGATATTGATTGTTACCTTGAATATGGTGATGGAAATTAAGAGGGAAGGTGAAGTGATTTCTTAAAAAACTTTTTGGAAATATAACTTTAAAATGTGAGTTGAGAAATCTTAATAGTGAATGCTTTGAAATTGCCAGATAGTGTAATAAACAAGTAAATAATTGAGGGATAGATAAGCTTGTTAATAGCATAGAAGTGATTTATGGCCATTGGGACTTGTTAGGAATGCAATAAAATAGGATTCTCCTTCATTCTTATGATGAGGTATCGATACAATTACCATGGGTATCGATGCATTGCATTTCAACATACAAAGTATGACCATTGGAAAGATGTGTATCAACACAATTCAATAGCGTTTCATATCTTGCTTGTTGTAAATGTATCAATACAAACAAGGGTTTCAACTTAGTTTAGCTACTAGTAAGCATTAAATCAAAACATATACCTAAGACATCGATACATTCATATAAAAGTCAATTTTAAAGTTTTTTAGTGACTTTAAAATTTGTAAAAACTTATCTAAAAAATGTTTAATTATAAGCTAATCATGCAAAAAGTTTTTGTTTTATCAAAACTAAGACTAATTCAAAGCTAATATGGCTAACAAATTGCCTTTTTTAATATGATAAAACTTAAGGTGAATTTACTTGTAAAAAATTCCCTTTAAACATTTAAAAACTTTCAATAAAAACTCTGGAAGTATTATTCTAAGACATGCAAATTTGTAAAATGCTTTTGTAAAACTTGGTAATGGCAAACAAGGTCATATTTAGCCATACTATAAACCAACATAAATCGTTTCATATGCATGAGATGTAATCAATGAGAACCATATGTGAAATAATTTTCCCTTATATTTGCTTTCATATAGATATTCAATTAAAACAAGCAAATTATTTCATAAACATTCTTCCCATTTTTTGATATCAAAATGATAGATTAATTCAAAGGTAAAGATTGCTCTATCAAGCAAGAATTCATACAAGATATACAAATCATAAAGCAATGAAGTAAATGAATACCAATTGTTAAGTAAAAAATATAGGCATTGAAGATCATACAATAGTTCAAATTTCTTGTACTCATTTATAGTCATTTAAGCACAATCAAGAGTATGAGCAAGGAGGACATGCCGATTGTTTATTAAAATAAATCCCAATTGTTAACTATATGCATAATTAATACCTATTGTTGTTAATTTATATGCATACTACTTATAATCTATCAACCATATGGTGAGTTAAAAAATTTGTTTTTCATAGTTTGAAAAATCATTTGCTCATACAATGAACTGATAATAAGATCAATTTGAGAAATTTATTGAACCATCATACTAATTATTTTCACAAGAGAATATATCAAGTATCATTGCATAGTGTTTTTATATGCAACTTGAACATGTAGGCATTAGGAGGCATCTATATATTGTGTTCAAATATGGTTTTGTTTAATTAATGAACATGCTTATAGTCAAGCATAGACTTTTTGATCTATCAGTTGAGTCAAGTTGAAATCAAGGATATCAAAGTATTTAACTCATAGCCAAATTGAAATATTCATTTACAAAGCAAACACCTCAAGCATACATGACATAAAAAGATATTAATTGTTAAGTATGAACTTATGGATGTCACTAAATTTAATGTTAAAATATAAGAGTTATGTATCATAAAAACCTTATAAAGCTTTATTGATATACTTATTTTGACTTTGAATCCATGATTCTAATTATCGATCAATCATTGATGTCTTAGGCTTGATTTGATGAGATTGCATACTTAATTGATGAGTGCTCATTCTTACAAAATTAACTTGATCTCCATGATACCTTACATAAAATTAAGGAAGATCTTGGCAAAGGATAAGTATTAGTTGCCAAGATATCAAAGACTATATATGAAGATATATATATATATATATATATATATACACATATATATATATATTAAGATTATTTTCAATAAGCAATAATTTTAAAAGAAGACAAATGATATCAATTGTTGATGAATAGGAATTTATTGAGCATACATAATACCAACTGTTAATAAAAGAAAAAAAAATTAAAAGGCCAATTGATAATATACTTAACACAAATGGTAAATTGTTATTTTGAAAAGAAAAATAATTAATTCAGTACAAAAACCATTTTGTACGTACAAACATTAAGAAATGAATTATAAGCACTTACAGCATGCATTTAATTTATGATAAACTCATCAAAGATATATTAATGTAAACATGTGATGTCATGATTATGAATGTTAAAATTAAAGCATTTGAAGTAAAAACCTGTAAAACTATCAAATATGCCTTTTTAGACCATAAATAGCTTAAAATAATCAAAATGGCTTGCTTGTTTTGATAAAAGGGGGCGAGGGTTTGTATCAATACAATCTTCAAATTTTTAGGATTTCTAGGTTTGTATGAACATTGTATCGAGAGACTATTCAATGAATCGATACAATAAGTTTCCTAGCAAAATGCTTAGAAATACATGCAATTTTTACTTCCTAAACCAATGATTTGAAGTTATAATGCAAATTTCTAATATTTAACATTAAAAACTCATATGAATGATTAAAAGTTTGAATCAAAACAACTTTTAACACAATGATTGAAATATTTTGCATATTAGTCAAGTTATGCATTAAGTTCATGAATATGTAACCTTAAAGCATTGGAATATGAAATTTTCATCCTAAACTTATATGACAAGCTCATAATGATTTTTCAAGGTATATCAAACTTGTTCAAGCCATCAAAATATGAACAAATAATATGATTAAACATCTTAAGCCTGATGAAAGTATATTTAAACAAAAAACATCGAAAAGACAAAAAACTTACTAAAAACATGTTTATGGCGTAATATCACACATGCAAGCTTTAGATGCCCCTCTAATAATATGCATACAATTTTAGTCATGTAACAAAGCTTGCTAAGTATTCAAAACATGATATCATTTAAAATTAAACTTCTATGAATAATATCATGTTTGAGTTCAAGCTTCATAACATCATTTCATAAATCATTAATCATATAGATATCAAATGCATATTCAATTAAGCTCAGTCATATTCAAGATGCAAAATATGTACTTTCTTTATATTAAAAATTATAAAAAATATTTTTCATAAAAGCATTTAAAAATCAACAATCATGACATGAATAGGTGGTAGCACATATTTAAAGTTCAAAACTTAATGGTTACCCATCATCCTTTTTTATGCGTCAAGAGTGTCTAATAATTTGTTTTGCTCTTTACTGCTCCAATACACCTACATGAATAATTACTTGGTTTTTGGTACTTAAATTGTTTTGATCCCTTGAAAGTTAGTTGGCAAATTATTTATTCCTTTTAGAACTCATCTCACTTTAAACGAAGTCATTTTCTTAATAAGGCAAGTATGCAAATTATTACCATGATAATTCATTTAAAAATTTTTTTTTTTTTTGAAAATGACATGTTTCAAGCTTTCATTTTCTTTTGCAAATCAAAATTGCCTTTTTCTAAGATTTTAATTCTTTGCTTGGAAAGATCAAATTTTCAATTATTTTCATTTTCTAAAAGAATTTTATATTTCAATAATGAATCATTTTCAACCTTTAACTTTGAAATCGTTTTTCAATATTTTAAGTTTATTTCCTCAAACTCTACTACAAGATCATTTAATGTATCTTGCAATTCATCAAATGTGTAAGAATTTAAATTGCTAGAGTTTGGGGTTACCTTGAGCTTATCAAGAGCCATGAAGCAAGGTTGGCTATTTGATTGCCATTACTTTCTTTTCAGCCTTTTTTTCTTCAACAAAGGGCAGTCATACTTGTCATGGCTCGGTTTGTTGCAATCGTAGCGTACAACCTTTTCAACCTTGCTTTTTTGAAATGATTAACCTTTGTCCATTTTCATGAATTTCTTAAACTGCTTAGCAAATACTATCATCCCTTCTTCTTCGTCATTCTCTTCCGCATCAACTTTCTCTTCCCTTTTGATGGATGACTCCAAGGTAACTGCAACTTTCTTTGATTGCTTCTTTCCATGATTTATCTTCATCTTATATGCAAGGAGGGATCCAATACGCTCATTTTAGGCAAAGAAATTAAGGTCTGTTGATTCTTTAATTATGGTCACTTCAGCTTCCCAAGACTTTGAAAGGCTATTAAGCATCTTTTTGACCATCTTTTTGTTAGGATACATCTTCCCAAAACCTTTCTAAGCCATGAACAATGTCCGTGAATTAGTTAGACATATCTTTGATGCTCTTTTCTGATTTAATCTTGAACATTTCATAATCGAGGGTGAGCATGCTTATATTTAATTCCTTAGCTTGATTGGTCCCTTCATGTGTAATAGCCAACTTGTCCTATATCTACTTGGCATTATCACATAAAGATACCGTACTGTACTCATTTGGCTTTTATGCATAAAAGAAAATATGTATGGCCTTGGTATTGAGTTGAGCCATACTGGTGTCTTTGTTATCCCATTCTTCTTCCTCCTTGGGAACTTCTTCATCTCGAACAATCTTCACTCGAATGAGTGGACTATTCATGATTATCCTCCATACTTGACAATTATGTGCTTGGACAAATAACCTCATTCTTGTTTTCTATGGATCATTGCTCAAAGTGGTTAAACCTATAAAAATGAGACCAAAGCTTTTATATCAATTGTTATATCTTGCAGTGAACAAAACCAAGACGATGTGAATTGATTTTTTTTAAAATCATTTGCAAATTAAAACTTTGAATATGTAAATTAAATTCAATTGAAGAACTTAGGTAAACATGAAGTGAATCACAAATAGTAAATGAGAAGGAAAAGAAAAACAAACACAATCGAATTTACAAAGGTTTGGTCTCGATGATTATGTTCTTTCCTTTGGCCTCACTTGCCGAGGAGTTCCCAATTCATTATCTATGAATTGATACTTTTCAAGGATAAAATATAACCTTTATAACTTCTTATCTTTTGAAAGCTTAGATAGAAACCTCTTTTGCCTTATCTTTTCTAGGCTTAGATATAACCTCCTACCTTTTAATGGCTAAAGTAATAAACTCTTATTTTTACAAGGTTTTACGCTTAAAAAAAAGTCCTCTAAAAGGTTTGGTGTTTATAAGTTTAAGCTTAAGGATGAAGAATTCTGAAGATAGAATTTACAAAGGAATACAAAGATATGAAGAATTAATCCTATACACAATTTGAACTGCTTGGAAGATGAAAGATTTGCCTATAGACTTATTTTGTTCTTAATTCTTGCTTATGGAGGTGTTGGTGATGCTTATTTATAGTATGGAAGCGATACATGGCCGTTGGGATTTGTTGGGAATGCAATAGAGTCGTTGATAACTTCATTATGTAATTCCCTTTCATTTCCATGATGATGTATCAATACAATTGCCATGGGTATAGATGCATTGCATTTTAACATATAAAATATGACCATTGGAAGGCTGTGTATTAATACAATTCAATAACGTATCGATACCTTGCTTGTTGTATTGATACAATAGCTAAAAATTTTGACATAAACAAGAGTTTCAACTTAGTTTAGCTACTACCAAGTACTGTATCGATACATACACCTAGGGTATTGATGCATTTATATAAAAATCAATTTTAAAGTTTTTTTCACTTAAAAACTTGTAAAACTTACCTAAAAATGTTTTACACTAAAGTATGCTTTAAGAACATATTTTTGAGCAAGTTAAAGAAGTTAGAAACATTCTAGTTTTTCATAGTATATTCAAAATAATTCAAGGAAATATACTAAATTGAAAATATTTAAAAATAAGCTAAATAAGCTTTAGTTTTGCTATATTCAAACCGAAATTAATTCAAAGCTAATATATTATTTTATTTATGTCTATTTTGGATAAGCAAATATTTTCTTTTTCTTAATTCTTTTTCACAGTTTTAGGCAAATATATGTTTTATTAGTGTTGAAAATTTGAATTGGATCAACCAATTAGATCGACTCAATTGTTTGTCAAATTAGCTAACGTACATAAAATCAAGTAAACATTGAACTCATCAAAGGCTTAGTTGAATTGGATCAGATGAAATTGATTTGATGTTAAATTGATTTTAATATTTTTTATTATTTATTTTTTTGCAAATAGTGAGATTCGAATCCTTGACCATTTATATTCATGTTAAAGATTTAATCAATAAGTTTATAAACAAGTAAACTGTTCAAAGAAGAGTTTGTTAGTGAGTTCGATTTGTTCGCTTAAGTTCATTTATTAAGCCAAACAAAAGATTCTAAACAAGATTTTAAGGTTTATTTGTTTAACAAGTCTATATCGAACAATGTGTTCAGTTTATTTATTTATTTTTTTTAAAAATAAGAATAAGGGTGGGGATATTTGAAATCGAATCCAAACTTACACGTTCACTCTAATGCAATCCTAGCTACTTGTTTAAGAGGTTGTTGGCATGTCAATTTATTTATGCTCGTAAACAAAGTTGTTTATAGCTCATGTATAAGATTGTTTAAAATTCGTTCAAAGAGAGATTATGGTTCAAATATAAATTAAGAATAATAATATAATTTAATATAATTTCATTTATTCATCAATATATTAATATTAATAATTTTAATTTTTGTTTTTGTTTTATTATTTTTACTTATTTATTATGCATAAATATATTTTTAATTATTCACAATTCATTTAATTTAAATCAATCTAACTGAATCACAGTTGATTTTAGATGAACCAACACTATTTTAACAATTTTTAATGAACATAAATCAAATATAAAAAAAATTATACTAACAAAATTGAAAAAGCCCGACCTACGAGGATGGAGAAACAAGGGCGACAAAGTACTTTTAAGTGATAAGGGTAGGTTTGTAATTACAAAAGAAGATAGAGCCGTGTTTGGTTGTGCCAAAAAATTAAAAAAAAAAGCTAGGGCTGGAACAAGCGAGAAAGAAATCGGCCGAACCAACGACAGAAGGAGAGGATAGTGAAAATAAAAAGAAAGTGTTTTCCTCTACAAAGCCATCAGATAAAAATTTTTCTTTTCTTTTTATTTTTTTCCTCTCCAAAATAAAAACCCCTTGTTTTTAAATTAAATTAAAAAAAAAAAAAGAAAATTAACCGTTGCGAAAAATTGATTCCCGCCATGGTAGCTCAGGTCGAGCACCAACAGCAGGAGGAACCTTGTTTAGACAATTTACAGAAGGCAAAGTCTTTGATCTGTGCCCTTAACTTTGTCTCTAGAAACCTACCTCTCCCTCCTGACTTATTCAACGTCGTTTCCTCTATTTGTTTTGATGAACAAGAGGGGCTCCCAGAGGCCATTGATGATGGGACCCAGGTTGAGGCTGGATCTGATGTCGCCGGAGTTGCCAAGGAGGGTTCGGTGAGTGTTTTTCGAAATTCTCTTTTGAATTTTAGTTTTTTTTTCCTTTTTTTTTGGTTCTGCCATGTCAAGTGTTGTTAATTTGAGGGGTTTTTTTTTTTTTTTTAGTTTTTTTTTTGGTGTGAAATTCTCTGGTTATTTTCTCTTTTTTTGTGAACTTATGTTCTTTTAGATACCTTCTGTTGGTTTTGTTTGTTTCGTGAGAAATTATTGTGAATTTTAAGTTTTTCTTTTTCTATGAATTGTGCCTATCTAATTTCCTTTTGTTGTTCTTTTTTGACACTCTTTTGTTGGTTTGGTCCGTTTCTTAAGAATTCTTGTGCTTTGTGTTGTTTAGTTTTCTTAGATACTCTCTTATTAATTCGATGTTGTGTGGCCAATTGCTTTGAATTTGGGGCACTTTCTTTTATTCTAGAGATGGCGAATTCTTGTTTCTGTTTTTGTTATTATGTCAATATTTTGTTTGGAGAAATAATGAGTTTATTTTGGATTGTATTTAGTTTTTAACTTCTGGATTTTGATCTGATATAGGGAATAAGAATATCCTCTTCTTCTTTTTCTGTTTTGCTTTTGAAATTTTGAGGTTTTTGAGAAAGAGGCCGGAGATTTGGTTTCAGTATTTTTGGCCCCTATGTTTTTGCTTGCTCTGCACTTTTAACTCTTTTTCAGTTTTGTAACCCCTCCCCCCTCCCCCTCCCCCTCCTTTTTATTTTGCTGAAATTGGCTGAATATTACTTTTGTATATAAAATTAATGCGTCAAAAGTTGGGCGCTGTCATTACAATGTGCATCCTTACTTAGAATTACTGCAGTATTTCTAAATTTTAGCATCAGCAATTTCACTATTGGCTCAACATTTTATGTGGCAGGTTGGTCCTTCTAATTCTAAGAAAGATGATTTATTGTGTGACCTTGATGATGCACTATCAAAGCAACGTTCGAAATGCATGTCTGGTTTTGGCTTGGCAGAATTAAAAGAAAACCGTTACCAGAGCCATATTCAGCATCGGTTGAATGAACTTGAAGGTCATTATTTTCTATAAAGGATCTTTACCAACTATTTCATACTTTTTTGCACAGTCACTAATGTGAAAATTTAACTGATCGAAAATCTTACTGTGTTTGGATGGGTTTGTATCCAACTTTCTATTACGATTAGTGGCATCTGGGAGTTTTTAAGAGCCGCAACATTCAATTTCAAGTTGTAGTTTAGACGATCATTTTAGAAGGATTGTTTATGCATTTATGTTTTGAATCAGATTTGCCTTCAAGCAAAGGGGAGGACCTGCAGACGAAGTGCTTACTTGAACTCTATGGACTAAAGGTAAACTAATGTGCTAGAGTTGCTGATACACTTGTAGACCCATATTTCTCAAGTGCTATGTGAACTCCATATTAATTCAGAGAATGCAATCATCTGTTTTAGTGGTTGGGCAGCTCTCTTGATTGCACTGCCAGGAGGTTTTTTTTCCCCCTATAGAATGTTTGGATATGGAATTAATTTGTTTTTATAAACTTGCGTTCTGTTGTTACTATTCTGTAATGGGGACTTTCAAGTTTTATAAAGTACGATCAAATGCAGCCTGTATAATATGTGAGATGTCATAGCACTATGTTAGCCCCTTAATTATTTAAAACATGCTGCTGATTTTCTTGGATTGATGATGATGAGTAGTTTTTTTTTTATATATATATATATATATATATATATATATATATATATATATCCTGCTTTATCTTGGTATTGGTGGATAACATGGGTTATGTCCTTGTGGACAAGGACTTTTTTCCTGGCAGCTAGCGGAGTTGCAAAGAAAGATACGTTCTTGCATAAGTTCCGAGTACTGGCTTCAGGTCAATTGTGCATATCCTGACAAGCAATTGTTTGACTGGGGCATGACACGATTGCCTTTTCCTTCATATGGCATTTTTGTTCCATTCACTACGGAAGCTGATGATCACGCGAGAAAGAAACGGGATTATGAGGTCTTTTTCTTCAATCTATTAGTCTTTTTATTTCAGTCTCGCACGAAAAAAGTCGGTATTGTAATCTACGTCAATGGATTGCAGACAAAATCTGCTTGAACTGAAGTTAAACCTCACGGAATGAGATTATGCTCATAAATTTATGGTTTCTAATTTACTATTACCTACCAAATCCTTTTCCTTGGAGATCTCATGTTCATAGGATATTACTGAAACTCTACTTCACCTGTCAAAAGCTCTTCCTTTATTTGCGTGTCAGACAGGCTAGGTAAAAGATGCAGCAATTAACATGTGCAGACAATCCAGAGATTTGCTAGAGGAATCATGAGAAAGAATAAAAAATTGCTTTGAGTGTTCACTTGGTTGATTTTTGGTATGGTAGAATCATAGGAAGCACTTGAACGAGTGATTGCAATGTTTGTTTTAGAAGAAGCAGAGATGATGATGACTCTTCTAGAATACAAAATAACTATTTGCTTTATCTAAAGGAAAAAGTAAACATATTAATATGTCAAAAGGAGATTGAAATTTTTTATACATTATTGATGAAGTGATTTTTTTTTCTTTTTTGGTGCAGAGATTATCACGGTTGAGAGAGGATGAAAGGAACCATTTGGAGAATAGAAAGAAGAAATTTTTCTCGGAAATTGTTAATGCATTCCGTGACTTCCAAGTGCAAATTCAAGCTACTCTAAAGCGTCGAAAACAGAGGAATGATGGTGTTCTGGTAATAGTGCTTTTCTTTTTTAACTGTTATACCTAGAGGTGTCAATGGATCGGCCCCGACCACAGCTCTTATTTTTTTTAGATTTCTTGTCCAAGCCTGGCCCAAAAGCTTGAATTATTATTCAAATATTAATAAAAAAAAGAACATTTTATATTAATATTTGTATTTTTTATAATTAAAATTAAATAAAAGTTTTTTATTATTAAATAGAAATTTAAGTTGGGCCTGCCTGAATTAGAGAAAATTATGTCCAAAGCCCGGCCTGGTAGCATGCCCCATGGACAGGTCTGGTTATTCCTTTCCAGTGTTTTGTTATTCATTTAGTAGGAATAGAGGGATTCTAAGTCATGCTGTTCTTGCTTGATTGTATATGGGGAATTTTGGTGGAAAATGGTTATCTTGAGCCAAATAGTTATCAAACTAATGGTAGTCATTTACATGTTGCACGAGGATATGATATATAGAGTGAGATAGGCAATAGGCTAAGCCTACAGCTCTGATTTATGCCTTTAACAAATAATTATGAGCTGAAGCACCACATGAAGCACCTTCTAGCCTTTTGATATCTATTTAAAACATGCATTAAACTCTTTATACAAACACTGAACTTGCATTCTAGTGAAGTCATACTATAATTTGTATAATTATGATATTGCAAGTGCGGCAACAGAAATGCAGTTTATTATTTTTTTGTAACTATTAGCATTGTATTAGCAGAGTTGCATATCTTCAGTCTAACATCATTTTCAGTTAAAACAAATGAAAACCTGAACACTTCTGTTGGTATGGGGAATTCCAGTATTTGTACCTTCAATCAAGCATGTTTTAGTGCCTAGCTCTTCCTGTATACCCTCTGTTAGTCTGGCGAATTCCAATCTTTGTACCATCAATCAAGCATGTTATAGTGCCTAGCTGTTCCTGTACACCCTGTTTAATATTACCTAGTGATATTTTGGCAAAAGTTCAAGTACTTATTTGATACTAAAAGGACAACTTCCTAGGAACAAATTACCCAGTTAATCATCTTACAAGTAGCTGTAGTTATCATTACATGTGGTATAAAATATAAGAGTCTTATTGGCTTGGTATTTTAACAGGCATGGCATGGAAGGCAAAGGCAACGTGCTACAAGAGCTGAGAAATTGAGGTTCCAGGCCTTGAAGGCTGATGATCAAGAAGCATATATGAGATTAGTGAAGGAGAGCAAGAATGAACGATTAACTACGCTTCTTACGGAAACAAATAAGCTCCTTGTTAATTTGGGAGCTGCTGTTCAACGGCAGAAAGATGCTAAACATTCAGATGGCATTGAAGATTTGAAAGATTTAGATTCTGATTCACCTGAGTTGGATGCTTCGAAGGATGGAACTCCTCGAGATTCGCTTCCTGAAGAAGATATAGATGCCACTGATTCTGATCTGAATGATGAATCTAGTGATCTACTTGAAGGTCAGCGACAGTACAACTCAGCTATTCACTCGATTCAGGAGAAAGTAAGATCATAAGCCCTATTCTCTGTATCCATGTGTACTACTTTAAATTTTTAATGTTTCATCTGGGCTATTGGATTTCTTTATTTTTGGCCCAAGGACAATTTGGATTTGATATCTAAGAATTCAATTGCACCATGAAAAGTTGGAACAATATGTATGTTCACTTTCTGCACATTTTTGGAGATAGAAGCGGCTTAAATGTTTTAGTCTGCTTTCTGTTAACATTTGGAAGATGATTCCCTTGGGGTATTTTCAATATGTTCCTGCATTTTTGCAATCTGTTAGTCATGGATTCCATCTTATTGAACATATGTAGATTATTCTTGGGTTTTTACAGCTATTATACTTTGTGGCTAATTTTTTTTGCAAGGGAGTATACATCAATAATATAATATATGGGTCCAGGTTATTTCGTGGTTTTTCCACCTAATTGCTTTCATATAATCTCTTCTTAAACATATTATATTTGCATTGTAAACCATCTATGTTCGCACTACTTGTGATGTTTTAATCTCTATTTAACGTTTTGGGAAGAAGCTACTAAGTTTATGTTGTGTAAACAGGTAACAGAGCAACCATCCATGCTTCAAGGTGGAGAGTTGAGACCATACCAGTTAGAAGGGCTTCAATGGATGCTTTCTTTGTTTAATAACAACCTCAATGGAATTTTAGCTGATGAGATGGGGTTAGGAAAAACAATACAGACTATTTCTTTAATTGCATATCTCATGGAGAACAAAGGGGTGACTGGGCCCCACTTGATAGTGGCTCCAAAAGCTGTACTACCAAACTGGATTCATGAATTCTCAACCTGGGCTCCTAGGTATGCAAGTAATCCTTGAAAACCTCGCTCTCCCGTGCACGTTTACATCCACACATACATTGATTCACACAGATGCATTTGCTTTTGTACATGTAGTCTATAATTTGAAATTCTATGCATTTTCTTCTTGTTTCAGCATTTATGCAGTCCTTTATGATGGACGCTTGGACGAAAGGAAGGCAATGAGGGAAGAAATATCAAGAGATAGAAAATTTAATGTGTTGATAACCCACTATGATCTTATCATGAGAGATAAATCATTCTTGAAGAAGATACACTGGTACTACATGATTGTTGATGAAGGGCATCGGTTAAAGAATCATGAGTGTGCTCTTGCCCGAACCCTTATCTCAGGGTATGATGATGAACTTTATTTTTGTTCCTTCTGCCAGATTATCTTGTTTTATTGGAAGGTCATGTACCCTCTTTTTCCAATTATTGACTTTTGGTATGGGTATTCTTGATCCTAAAGACACCTCTTCTACAATTTTCTTTGAATCTTTGAGGTTAGGTTTAATTTAGTTCATCTACGTATTGCAATTGATTAGGAAGAAGCCTTAGTACTTTCAGTGTTTTAAATAGCATGTGACTTGTAGTCGTAGTTATCAGAACCAGATCGGATATTGACCGGTTTGTGCTTTGGATTAATTGATTCAACTGTTGGGTCATTCAGGCCAATGTTGGTTTAAAAAAATATTTTAAACTATTATAAATAAAATTATAGAATATATAAATACTTTTACTAATTGTATAATTTGAAAATTATGATATAAGAACTAGAAATATTTTAGAACTTAGAAAAAAAACCCTAAGTTTGCAAAGATTTTTCTAGTTTTGGTTTTCTAAATTTTAATTTCTTTTCAAGAAAAATATTTTTTAATGAAAATGATAAAAGAATTATTTATTAATCTGAGAAAATTAAATTATGTATAATTTAAATTTTATTTTAGAAAATTATTTTTAGTTATCCCAGGTCAATAAGAAACCTGGCGGGTCAGTAGACCTGGCAGGTAAATCCAGGTTTTCTTGGGTCTATTGCAAAGACGATTTGATTAAGAATTGATTGGTCCGACCATTGGGCCCGTCCAGGTTGTATAACTATGCTTGTAGTGAATAGTGTGCTCTAGTAGAAAATGCATTTGAAATTTTAAACAATGAAATGTCCTTCATAATGATGTATTTTGTTCCTCCTTTTTCAACTTTTTTTTTTTTTTTCCCTATTTTCAATCTACAAACACTCATTAATTCTCTTCCCCCTTTGAAAGGTCACCTATTACACCACTGATCTAAATATACATTTTGAATTAACTTTTGTTTTTCTTGTGGGACCACCAGAGGTGGGGGAAGAATTGGTGGAGGAATGTACAGATTGATAGATTGATAGATACAGGCAGAATCTATTAATTATGTGATGTAGTCTGTTGCTTTGAGTTGTCTGGCAATCTTTTAAACTATGTTTATCACCACCCTTTTCGTCCTTTCTTTTGAAGGTTTGGAATACTTTTCCGTCTTTGTAGTTTGTTTTGAGAGCAAACAGTTTATGATTGCATTAAACTAAATTGCAAATATTGTTAGAATTTTATCCTTAATGCAAAATAATTTGAGGCTGAATTATTTCAATACATTTGGTGCATCATGAAAGATATATGATTTTCTCATATAACTATCATTATGAGGTTTTTATTTTATTTTTTTTGGGGCCATTTCTGGAGAAATGAGGATGTCATGTTATATTTTAGATTGGTTCTGCACGAGAAAAGTCGAAAGGCTTTTTCTAATTGAATTTTCACCTGTGTGCAGCTATCAGATCCAGCGTAGACTTCTGTTGACTGGGACCCCTATACAAAATAGTTTACAAGAATTGTGGTCCCTCCTTAATTTTTTACTCCCAAACATTTTCAATTCAGTTCAGAATTTTGAGGAGTGGTTTAATGCCCCCTTTGCAGACCGCAGTGATGTTTCTCTTACAGAGGAAGAACAGCTCTTGATTATTCGTCGTCTGCATCATGTAGGTCTTCATCTAGTTTCAAACCGTCTTACTATCCTTGAATTTCTTAATCTTAGATAAAATTCTCATTTTTCAGGTTATAAGACCATTCATCTTAAGGAGAAAAAAGGATGAGGTGGAGAAATACCTTCCCGGAAAATCCCAGGTTATACTCAAATGTGATCTGTCAGCATGGCAGAAAGCATACTATCAGCAAGTAACAGAAAAGGGCAGGGTTGGGCTGGACAATGGTTTGTAGATTCTACTTTCATGTCATCAGTTAGCTAGTTTTGATGTTGTATTGTCCAGCTTAATCTATTTGTCTAAAAAGTTTACATGCTGTCTTTGAATCTTATTGTTTAGACTGGGATTTTTGTGGTGCTTCTGCGCTTATGGTAGCAAGTATAGCTTCTGTTTTAATATCATTAAGGGATTGGCATTGTTTTCAAAATGCTAAGCCACTAGTTTCTAGTTACCTACTCTTTCTTCTAAAAATAGGGAGGGGTAGGTTTTGTTCTATGAAAGTCGCTGTATATCAACCACAACCTTCTCAAAGGAAGCCAAGTTGTAGTTGCATGCTTCTTATGGCTTATGCTGTGAACAAAGTCTGCCAGTTGTTTGACAAGAAGTTTAAATTTTTTTGCAGGGACTGGGAAATCAAAGAGCCTCCAAAACTTGACGATGCAATTAAGGAAGTGTTGTAACCATCCTTACCTCTTTGTGCCTAGCTACAATATGTGGCAGCGGGATGAGGTTGTCAGAGCGTCAGGGAAATTTGAGCTCCTTGATCGTTTACTCCCAAAACTTCAGAGAACTGGTCACAGAGTCCTACTTTTCTCCCAGATGACTCATCTCATGGACATTCTTGAGATATATCTGACACTCAATAATTTCAAGTATCTTAGACTTGATGGCTCAACAAAAACTGAGGAAAGAGGTACTTTGCTGAAGAAGTTCAATGCTCCAAACTCTCCTTATTTCATGTTTCTACTAAGCACTCGTGCTGGAGGTCTTGGGCTGAACTTGCAGACAGCAGACACTGTAATTATTTTTGATAGTGACTGGAACCCCCAAATGGACCAACAAGCTGAGGATCGAGCCCACCGTATTGGACAGAAGAAGGAAGTTAGGGTATTTGTGCTGGTTAGTGTTGGATCAATTGAAGAAGTCATTTTAGAGCGTGCAAAGCAGAAGATGGGAATTGATGCCAAGGTCATCCAGGCTGGACTGTTTAATACAACTTCCACAGGTTTGTTACGTTTGAACCAATTAGTATCCTTCTAATGGTACAACACAAAATCAGCATAGCAGAGATAGAATAAGGAATTTTTCCTCAGTTCTGTCATTATATTAGATAATCAGCAGTTGCAGGATGCATGTGCAGGATATTGGTGGATATATATTTGTTTGGTATGTGTGGTTTTGTATTTGTTTGCATATAGAGGTATGAGATGCAGTTAGTTACTTGAAGATTTTAAATCATGGGAGTAAAACGAGGAAACAGTAGATGCAAACCGTGCCCTAACCCTCAATCATGTCTTGACTTTTGTGATTTATCGACCTAGAGTTCCTTTCATTTCTTTTTCCATGTGTAAGTTGTGCGATATTATTGGAAGAGAACATAAGTGCCACTTTCTGCACCAGCTTGGCTTTATCTTAGAACATTTTTTTCCGTCTTCTGTTATATGTTGATGTTTGTTATTCTCTTCTTGCGATATGGATGCTTAGAAGTCCACTTGAACTGGCTGGAGCTTGTTTGTGTGCAAGAAAATGTTATTTTCATCCATCACATGGAAACAACTCTTCTATCTTAGTTCATGTTTTGATTGTATGTAAATTCGATTCCACGCTAATGTGATGATCTTCATTATGCAGCTCAGGACAGAAAAGAAATGCTGGAAGAAATCATGCGTAGAGGAACAAGCTCACTTGGAACAGACGTGCCAAGTGAGAGAGAAATCAACCGCCTCGCAGCTCGTTCAGATGAGGAGTTTTGGTTGTTTGAGCAAATGGATGAGGAAAGAAGATTAAAGGAGAACTATAGATCTCGTCTCATGGAAGATCATGAGGTACCTGAGTGGGTATATGACCTTAATAATGATGAAGGAAAGGCCAAAGGTTTAGACAACAGCAACAATGTTGAATTAGGGAAGCGAAAAAGGAAAGGGGGGAACTATTATCCAGATACGATGAGTGACTTACAGTTTATGAGAGCTGTAGAAAATGCAGAAGACATGGCGAAGAAGTTATTGAGTAAAAGGAAGAGAAAAGACCATCTTCCCTCTGAGGGCAATGAATCGGCTAGTAGTAACATAGGAGTAGAGAAAAAGGTGGTAGAATTTAGGAATGAGAATACGCCAGCAATAAGCGAGGGAACAAGTGAAGATACCACCTATGACTATGGTTCAGCTCCAAAGAGACTCAAGTCCGATGTTGAAATGACCAAGAATAAAAAATACGAGGGTGTGGAAAAATCTGAACATCATAGTGTAGGAGGAGGTTCATGGAATGAACGAATAGTAGTTACATGGAATACCCTTAAGAAGAAGAGATCAAGCTATGTTGTCCCAACTTCATCATCAGATTCTAGAGGGCAGAATTCCAATGGAAGAGGAAATAGATGGGTTTGATGTAGATTTAATTCTCTAGCAACGGTGCCAGTGACTGATGATCCTCAACCTTCGGGGCAGGAACTGATGTATTTCTCCTGGAAATTACTTTGCTAGTATTGTTTGTCAACCATTTTAGTTCATGAAAAAAGTTCTAACTACCATTTAAATAATTACATGAATAGTCTTACTTTCGCCTCTACTGAAATTCGGTTAGTGTAGCACGCTTATTAAGAAAATTTACGTATATCCAAGATGATCTAATAATATAATATTTCTTGATAATAAAAACATAATTATTGAATGGTGATGTCTTCTTTTTTCACTCTATAAAGTTGATCCACATCAAAATCAATATATGAAGACTTCAAATCTCAATAGAAACATAGCTTTACCTATTAAACAGAGGTGTTTTATCGATTTGGCTGAGTTGTAAAAATTTTATTCTAGCTTTTCTAAGCTTGGCTTGAGTGAAAAAGCTTGTGTCACTATTCTAAAAATATTTAAAATATTATTTTTATATTAATATTTATATATTTTATAATTAAATTTATATAAAAATATTTTAATTAAACGAACATTAATCTAAGCCAAATAAAAATATTTTAATTAAACGAACATTACATGGACAATTATAGTACTAAAATTCAAGTCTTGCAAGTTGTAAATAGTAAAACCCCCAAATCTACTTGGTTATTTTACCCACTGAACCTGATTTATGCTTTTAAGCCAATTAAGCTTTTTGACCCAGGCGTTACTAAATATTCTTCAAAAACTCTATGTGTTGAAATATAGTGCTAGAAATTGGCGCTAGAACCAATGAAAATCTTCTGCTCGTCCTCCACGAGAGGGTCCAATATGATGATGGAGGTGGTTTTGGTGCTCTATGACATTCATGCCCTTAGGATCCCATTTATTGAAGAGGCTTTTTGCCGTTACTTGTGAACTAGAAAATTATTTGAAAGGTGTGAAATGTAGAGGATACACTCGTTGGAGTTGTTGGTAGAAGGAAAATATGGCTTTCACATGTGCTGATTACGCCACTCATAGGTTTTCTCTTTATTGGTGATGTTTATGTGTTTGTGGGAAACTTACAGGGGTAGCTTGAAGCGCGTGGTATTGTTTTGCAAGGCAATTTTTAAGTTTCCTTGTCATGTTCTATGTGGGGGGTGGTTGCTATGGAGATGAAAGCCTGGTTTTTGCCTTGTAATAGTGTACTTTGAAGGCAAATAATCAGGACAGTGGCCTGATGTCCTTCACTAGACTTGTACTCGTTATCCTAAATGAAAGTGACTGGAAGTTGAATCATGTCCTAAACGCTGGCTTAGATGGGATTTTGGGAATGAAAGGCAAGTCTGGTTTACAGATCTGCTTTATACTCCTAAAGCTGTCAAAGAAAAATGGGTGCAATTGCTATTCGTAAGTTTAAATGTCTCGGGGTTTTATGCATCGAAGCAAGCGATATTGTCTTTCTATGCCATGCAACGCATTGCCTCAAGAAGTTTTGAAATTGGAGATGTTACTGATGCTAGAACCCTTAAATCATGTAAGCCAGGGGAACATGCCCGTGCTATCACTATTGGACTCCTGTCGCTAACAGAATTTGTGTGAAGTCGTCAGCAAGATTTAACAAGATGACACTGAAGCCTAACATGGTTACTTATGAATTGGAGTTGACTTTTGATCCCAAGTTTCACCCATTTTTTCATGATTTACAACTCCAGAAATACATTGGAAAGGAAACTGGACAATCACAATTGCCTACTGGAACTTCTATTGACATGCAGTTTCTTTCTTATACTCTTGATTGGTTGGATGGTCATCAGGACATTGATCATTAGAGAAACAAGTCCTCATGAGGGATTCAATTGCAAGAAAAACAAAAGGGCTGTTGATTTCGCTAATGACACTTTTAATGAGGTAAAGCTGCTAAGACAATGAACTTTGACGGAAGTGAAACTTGTGGTGGTTATCATTGGCTTTGGGCTAGATTTTAGGGATGTTGGCTCTTGATCCAAACTTTAGAAAGCGAAAGATGGAGCTTATTGATACGTGCATAAAATAATATATCTATTAATTCTGTCATCTTAGTTAGTTAAAAATGTGTAGATGTCTATTTTCAGTCAATAACATATGGTACAAGTATTTTAGAATAGATAGTTTGGCATAGTTACTTTGATACAGATATCTTAACACAAATAATTTAACAGAAATACTTTAGAATAAGTAGTTTAACATAAATATGTATAAATATTTTGACAGATGTACTTTGACAAAGCTACTTTAGTACAACGCTCTTTGCTAGTGGTATTATCTAGCCATTGCTATGGCTGGATAACTCAACAAATGTTGTCTCATTTCATTGGTTAGCGAAACTGTTTTTAACGTTATTGGTGGAACAGGTTTTCATGGCGGTTGTTGTCAGCATTCTAGATTTTCCCTATTTCTACTTCTTTGCCAGAGGAGATGCTTTTATTAGAACAATGGCGCAGCCTTTTTGTCCCCTGCTTATGACACTGCAACATTTGTTGAATCATCCCTTCTTGCTCTAGAGAGAGATTTGGATGTCTACAAGGTCTTCTTCCATAGTAAAGGTAGGTGTCAAAAGTGTTAGCCATTTCATCATTCAGAGCCTCCTTAAAATACGAAGTGATTTGCAGCAGCTTGAGCACAAACTTGAACACAAGTTTGATGGGTTTCAATTGGAAATCATGAGTTTAAAAAATTTTGTATGCTCCTAAGGTCACAAGAAAAGTATAGAATTGTTGGAGAATCTCATTTCCTCAAGGATATAATTCCTTCTAAAGAATTCGAGAAGTCCACAGTAGAACTCATGGAGCTTAAACAATTTGGGGCAATAGAGCAACACTCTGAAGACTTTGTAGGTACTCTAAATTCCCTACAATTAGCTAATACTCTTGCTCTTAGTGTGTTTACTAGTAATTTCAAGAATGAAGAATGATGTTTCTAAATTTCCTGTACCTTCTCAGCCAAGTTTAGACCAAGCCTTGCATTTTGTCAAGCACATGGGGTCCAGTTTAGTCTTATCTTCCAGAGGATCAATTTAACCCGCCAGCATAACTTAGCCGTTACAAATATTGCTTCAACCAACGAGTTCAACAAGCCACAATTGCTGCTTCCATTGTTTCCCATTCCCAAGGCACCTCTCTATCTTAACTTGTCAAATCATAACCACCAAAACCTATCTTCCTATCACTCCAATCACCTATTTCCCCGCACAACTCAACCAGTCTAGAAACAACACACGAAAACATACCCTAATTGACAGTTTGGTCGTGAAAAAATTAGGATATTTTTTGGGCCTAATAGCAAGAATAGGGTAATAGAGGGAAAGAGTGAGAGGATTTGGTTTATTAAGGGGTATGGAGAAATTGCAAAGTCTTTATTAATCTGTTGAAAGACGATGCATTTGGTCAGAATGAGAACCTAAAAGGAGCATTTGATAGACTCAATGGTGTCTCCAAATGATGGAGATTAATCAGAGCTCAAGAAACCGTTGTAAGGCTTCCAATAGAGGTTGATAAAGGAAACAGTGAAGTCGGTCAAAATACTCTTGGTGCAAGACACATTTTCGCTGGAGGGGCTAAGCTCTTCAATCTTGCTCGTCTCTGAAACAGTTTATAAAGCAAAGGATTTAAATATATATGCAAATCTGTTGAAAAAAGAAGCCTACACCTGATGGGGTTACTCAGTTATGGTGGTATCCACTTCTGACTTGATCAGTTACGATTTTATTGAAGGGAACCAGCAAGCGTGGTGCTAAAAGTATTTGTGTTCACATTTTCACTAATAATCGTGATGTTTTGAGTGGTTCAAGTGTAGGCTTTACGGATATTCTTGACATTGACCTTGGAATGACCAGTACTTTTTTGGATGTTACTTCATTGTCTTTTGGGTTGGAAACTGTTGGTGACGTTGTGACTGTTTCGAATTTAAGCAACAGCAGTTTTCCTACAAATAAAGGACAAGAATTAAATGAGCAAACCCAATTTGTTAGAGCATTGAGGAAAGACAGATTGGTTATTGTTCAGTGGAGTAGTTAAACCAAAGTCTTCATTGAGTTGTATCATCCATCCAATAGCTTCTCTTTTCTAGCATTTGATGCAATGTCCGGTGAATTTCATTTTTGAGAATTCATGCATCATAATACCACTACTGCAGAACTTATTCGGATACTTCAAGCACACAATCCTTGGGTCGCCACAATAAGTTGGGGCTTGTTTGCAATTGATTCTTCACGTCTTGAAGTTTTATTAGCTACAGGGAGCTCGGATGAGAATGTGAGGTTATGTTTTATTGCTATTTCTATGCTTTCACTTATGCACACTCAACCACTTAATCAAGGGCTCTGGCTAGTTGCCAAAGGATTTGGAGCTTTTGAAGCACGACTAGGAGATATATTTGTGAAAAATTTTAGTAGAGCTAGTTCATATGATGCGTAAGATCAAGTTGTTACTGGTTTAGCTCGGGCTTCTGATTGCAAGTGGATAGAGACGTTTGAAGATGTTGATATGGTCATATTTTGTATTGTCCTGTGTGACTGTGACCAGTTTTTTGATGATAGGACTAGTAAATGCTACTTAGCTGGAAACTCTTCGAAGGCATTGTTACCTATTCAACACCTGATCAAATGGACTTCCTTTTAATACTAAGCAAATTTGATTTGTTTGAGGAAACTTCGGATTCAACATTTTTATTTCTTAGATATGATGATGAAGAAGTGGAGCAATTAACTGTCAGGATTCAAGATGCGGGAGTAAAGATTGTCAAGACAAGAAGAGGTTCAAGGTTTTTGGATGCTATTACTGCTGCCATCTTGGGTCATCAATCCTACTTGTTACTTGGGCAGTCTCATGGGAGAATTGTCTAGCTGAAGCGGCTGCATGGGTTGCTACAGTCATTGCTATGGCTGGATAACTCAACAAACATGGTCTCATTTCATGGTGATAAGTGCTTAATTTTATAAAAAATATTTTTTTATTTTAATCTTTTCTAGTTATTTTTTATGATTATCATAAGCATTTTTTTTATTTTGCAGGATTTAATT
>JBBYHL010455713.1:0-11643 GCA_038381835.1 Adansonia madagascariensis | reverse complement strand
AACTTTGTGTCAACTATGGCTGAACCCACGATATCCATGTTGATTCATCGACAAAATCCACCCCTAAAACAAAAAAAGAAAATCCCAGTACAGTCGATGGCTTGCATTATTTTTCTGGTGAGTAAGCGTGAAGAGGAGACCCTAAAGCTGAACACTTGTTGCTTAAATCTTTGCTCCATAAAGACCCACCGCCTAAAAAGACAATCTTTATTGACAAAGACAAGCTTGGTGCTTCAAAATTGTTTTAAAAAAAGACCAAAAGGAATGTAAAGATTTTGACTTGTATTGTCAAAGCTGCTACATAACACAGAAAGTGGACGTCTTAATCACAGCTTAACAAGGACACAATAATTAAAAGGGGTGGTCGAAAGGAATGGTATGGAAATAGGAATAATTGAAAGGAATTGTTGAAGAACCAAACGTGGTGGAGCATTATCAGTATATTCAAGAGAATCGAGTTAATTACCTAAGATGGTGTCTTCTCAATATGGGCAGGTTTGGCTGAACTTTGGAGTTTCTTTTCTTCTTTTTTTTTTTTTTTTTGTCATTTCACTTAAACAAGTAAAAAGACATTAACGATTACTTATAAATACCCATCAAGAAAACTTTGAATTCAATTGCTAATAAGTTGGACGGTATTTGTGACGGAGTTTTGATTTGATTGATGATTTATAAGTCAGTTGAAGTGCTGTTGGCAATGCCCCCACCCGAGGCCTCTGTTCCACTGGAAGAAGATTTTCTTTCCCCCATCAATAATATTACATCATGAAAATTTCTAAAACCTTATGATTCTCCATTTCAATAATGAACCATTTGGTTGTTGAAATTTGTAGCTCTTTTTTTCTTTTATAAGTCAAACTTTACTGTTTAAATTTCTCATGAACGCAATCCAATACTAAGTAAGATCTGAACAAACAAATTGTTTCTAAGGATTCACCTTTGATATATGAACAATGAATTTATTAATTTTACTAAACGAAATTAAAATAGGATATGTCTCATCTTACTTTTTTTTTTTTTGAATTTTGAAAACTTCATTAAAAATGGATAGTATAATTTATCTTATTTTAATTTTAAGTTCTTTGCTCCATTTGGCATTAATAAAATTAGTATACTATTCATTGTAAACCTAATAATTTATGTATTCATGTTGTATTTGAGTTATTTTTTAATGCTATAATCGAATTTAAAGTTTTATATATTTATAAAAAATTTGACATGTTAATAGTTTATATTATATAAATGTTGACACATTAAGGTATTCATATATGTACATCATCATTTTTTTTCTTATTGTGTTTGAATTATTATGTTCAAAATTACCATGTTCTATTTTCATCTCTAGCCGAGTTTAGGCTCTGAATCCAAATCCATGGGACAAGTTCGTAAGAAAAGCCTGTAAAAGTCTATTTGTAGTCTCTGTACTCTATTCAAAAGTGCATTTTAGTCCCTTTATTTTTTAATTGAGTTTTTTCATCGTTGTACATTTGACTTTAGAGTAAATAAGAAAAATTATTAATTATGTTAAATGAAATACATTTAAATGGTGACATGGGTTTTTGAGTTTTGGATAAAAATCAAGTTGACGTAACATTTTAAATGTTATTTTTTTTATAAAATCACGTTATCATTTAAATAAATTTTATTTAACATCATTAGCAATTTTCCTTATTAGCTCTAAGTTGAAATGTTTGAGGATAAAAATACTTAATTTAATCATAGTGAAATTAAAATATAGTTTTTACTATAATACAAGGATAACAAAAGGACTTTTACCGAGAAAAGCCCAATATCCAATGTTTATCAATAATGAAACGGTAAAAATCAGTCTAATCTAAGCCTACTTCTTTGTAGTGAGGGCCGAAAGCTGGGCTATAGGCATAACTAAGACGGACTGAAATGACTCACGTACTAGGCTGCCTACATTAGATCCCTAGGAATTTTTTATGGCTTGGCCTAACCCAAGTTGTAAAACAATGTTGCTATTTTGGGTTTAACTCAATGGCAAGAAGGAGAGAGGAGGCATTGGGTGGGGGTGGATTTTTCAGGGCCAACTATTCTACAAGTGTGTGCATTGTTGGTTCAAGTTGAGAAAGGCCCATGACCAAATCAGGTCTTCTCCATGAAGGGGACGTAAAAGACATTTGGCGAACTCAAACTTTCGAGTTGCCTTAGCATGTCGGGCATCTCGCTTACATCTCACAAGACCTAAAGCTTTAATATATTCCACGAATAGGTATAAGTAGTCATAGTAAAGGTTAATCTGAGATAAATAGACTCCAAATCCATTGAAACTCTGTCAAATTTATTTCTCACTTGATATTCTTTAAAATCACTTGTTAAGTATCGGAATTCGCTCCCAAAAAACATAACTCCGATGCCTCTAATAATTTCCGGCCATTCTCAGGTTTTCTAAACCTTTGCCTAACATAATCAACAGCTTAGTCATTTTGCCACCAAAAACATCAACATGCATGAAGGGTTTTTGCCTCTTGCCTAATGTGATAATTACTGTAACTGTGTATGATCTATGTTTGAATGATTGATAATATAGTTTATATCATTTTTTTTTAAAGAAAAAGGTTATTTTGGACATGGGATAACAAGAATATCAGTCCTAACTGCCCTTTGTTTAAAACTGAAGCTTAAATAAGAATCTTGAATCTGATATTTCCACTGAGTCAGCTCAACCATTGTAGCAAAGCACTTAAGAAAATTATTGGAAAGTTTGTAGTTTGTATTCATCAATTGAGACAAATTCAAAGGGAAAAGCATGTGAATGGTGAGCCAACCAAAACGAAACACCCACCTAAAGTCGGTCTAAAGAATTGTAGAGTCTGACCTTTGCATGACAAAAAAAACCCAGTAACTTGCAATAAACTCCACATACTAAACAACAAACAAGCGAAATGTTCACAGTAATAAGGTTCTGCCATCTGCAGTTTTGGAAATGTAAGACTGTAATAGTGGACCACTCTTTGCTCCATGCAGTTATTCAGTACAAGTTATGCTTCTTTTTATCTTCTTCTTCTTCTTCTTCTTCTTATATTATTATTATTATTATTTGGTTTTGTCGATATTCTAGCTATTTCAGCTCATTCCCATGGTAGATAATGCGACATTTGCAGAGTATGTGATGGCAAAAGCATTACCTTTTATTGGTTATGGATAAGAAATCTTTTCATTTTTCATTTTTTTTTTCCATTATGGATAAAAACTACAGCAATCTACCAACTCAAAGGCTAAATTCCAAGTGAAAAGGATTCCAAAGCAGGTGATGGCAAAAGCATGACCTCCACATCTGGAGAGCTCAAATGGTCCAATACCAAAACAACACTCTAATCCGATGACAACCGACAATTTAAAGATTTAAAAAAAAAATTACAAATATTCAGATTTAATTTTTAAATTTATTAAAATATTTGATTACATAAATAAATTGAGTTAAATTCAGATTTGATGACTTCTGATTTCAAATAACTAATTTGCTTGATTGGTGGTTTGGGTCACTTAAGAAGAGTATTAGCCCAAAGATGATCTTAAAGTTCTAGACTATGCTCCTTTGCACTGTTTTGAGTCTATTATTTAATACGAGAAATTTTTTTTTTTTTTTTTTTTAAAAGGAAAAAGCTTAAGGACCTTTAGCAGTGCCCAATGGTTGATACAGTCTCTGTCTTGTCTGTTACATTACCCAGGAGAATGATACTTTTAATCTTGTAAGATTCAGTCCCTCAACAACAACCAAATCTCCAAAGAATGGAAATATTTAATATTATGATGTTCTTTTCTTATTTTATTCCAACATTTGCTAGATTGTATTCCTTGCTTTCAATCCTTGATTTGTCCTTTCTTTTGGCATGTTTGAAATCTAAAGAGCAAGGATTAGTTTAGGTAATCCTTATACTAATTTTGCTTTTAAAAATTATTCGTACTTTTTTTGATGATGTTTTTTTCATTATTATGATTACAATATTTCACTTGAACACTCTACATCTAAAGTAAAGGGGTTGATAAATTATGATTACCTTTTTTTTTTTAATTTTTATTTTTTAAATATTTTTATTCAACGTATATTTAAATAAAATCATGATATATAATTTTTTAAATATATAAAAATAATTTTTAAAAATTAAAAATATTTATATTAAAAATATTTTTATATCTTAAACTCATGTAAATTCAAAAAACATTAAAGATATTAATAAAATTTAATATTTTACTAGATGCTTCCATTTTTATAGTCAAGATCACATTCAAATCATCAAATTGAAGGTTAAATCACGTTAAGAAATTTAATCAAATTGGTTCAAAGACATTGGATCCATGACTTTTAAAAGAGGAGTTTTAGTTTTTCTCCATTACTTTTCACTTTATTGTATTTTAATTTTTTTAATACAAATTAATCATTGTATATAATATAATTTTACTATTAATAAGTAAATTCTACAATTAGATAATAATGATGATTCCATCATAAAGTAATGGATTTGTGAGTGGCAGGTTTGCTTTTTGTCTTTTTTGTGACTTATAAAAGGGGCTTTGATGTCCATTTAATGGACATTTTTATTCTCTCAAACAGCCCCAAGTTGGCAATTTCCTGTTGAAAAAATTAAGAAAAAAAACCCTAAAATTATAAAGAATAAAAAAGAAGGTCACGAATTCAGAATTAAATTAAAAATTTGCCTAACAAGTTCATAAAGGCAACATCGGTTAAAATCACTATTTTTACCAATGAGATTAAAATAAAAAAATAAAAAATTATAAATATTAAAATTTAAATTTTAATAAAAAATAATCAAGACGATGATGTTGATCACTCTATATAGTTATGAGAGAATAAAAACACACCAACAAAAGAAGAAAAAAAAAGGGTGCTGGTGAATGGTAATGACTTGGAGAAATTAATTCCAAAGGTAAAATCGAATCCAAAGAGAAAACCGTTTACTTTGGGGCATTATATAAGGTACAAGAAAGGAGACGTAATGTTAGACATGTTACATGAATATGATCTGAAAAAATAATTAAAATATAAAATAAATATATAAATATAAATTATTATAAATATAAATTATACGAGTATGATACGAATATATAAATTATAAGATATGAAAGAGATAGTTAAAGCTGTTAATTTGTGCAAAGCCATGGGTCCCCAAGTGGTATAATTGGGTTCCAATTTTTAATCTTAGAATAATAGTATTCCACCCCAAGTGGTATAAAGGGTCGAAAATTCCCACCAAGATTGCTAAATTGAGGCTCCATCTTTGGCAATCATTAGCATCCACCATAATCCTTCGGGTGCCAAAGTGAAAGGAGCCTTAACATCACTATCCAATATCCATCTCATAGGTATACCTCTCACTATTATTAAGTGAAAGCATGGGGATATCTCATTTGCTTGCTCTACCTTTCTCATCAATCATCATTGTCAAATGCTTTTCTCTTTTGACCTACTAAACTTGTGGTTAGTTTTTGATAAACTAGTGTTGTTAATGAATGTCACAATTATTCCAATTTCAATTATTATTTTGTGTAATTCTATGTATATATTATGCTAACTGATAATATATAGTGGAACAAATTTTTATATTTTGTATTAAAATAGGATTTTGTTAACAAATGTCGTTTAAGACATTCTTTAAAATTAGTCAATATATTATTTACAGTAATAATATTGTATTAAACATAGTAGTTTATTACTTTATACATCATTTTTCAATATATTGTAGGAAGATATTAATTACAATATATAATAATATCAAAAAGTGTTTTCACAATTCGGAAAACATAAATATTCTCAAATTTATGTTAGAGTAGGATAAAAAAGTTGTAATTGTAATTATAAGTTATAATATAGTTTTATTATACTATAAACCATTCATAAGTTTACAAACTTCTTTAAAAAATCTTAAAATAATGATAAACCAGCTTTAAAAGATGTAAAATTAATCAGATTAAATGGCACTTATATTATACTTGAGCATTTATCTCAGTTGGTCGATATATTCTTCTTTTATTTGATGAGTAAAGTTTGAACCTAATTTCTTTAATGTTTAAAAGTTGGCAAAAAAAATGACACTGTTATCAAGAATATAAATTATAAGTTAAACAAAGACTAATGGCGACGACTTACATCGATTAAGCGACCCCAATTAGTGTATAAACAATTTACTAATGGCGATGACTTGTGCATGGTAACAAAATTTGATGACAGAATGGCGACAAAATTAAAAATAAGATAAAGCATATACACCATGCTTTTAAGAGTAAGATTAATAGGAAATAAATTAAAGAAGAAAGGCACGTCTTTCCCTCCCTAATCCCTATCTTCAAATATTCTTTCTAGATTGATCAATTATTATCCAATTGCTGACATTTATTCAATCTTATATATATATATATATATCTATATATATATAGAGGAGATGCTGCTATCGTTCGAGCCAGCAACAGAATTTTCTTTACGAGGAACCGAATCCCCTTTGTCCTCTATCCTTTTCTTTTTTATAATTTAGATAAATTAATTAAAAATCTGATTAACAAATGTTTATAAATGCCGTTAGTTTTGCATTTAATGTATTATTTTATTAAATTCAAAAAATGATTGGTTTCTTTTAATTAATCCAATAATTTTGAGTTGTATTAATTTCAAAGGCAGCTAAGCTAAGATATTAATCTTATTCTTTGTTAAATTAACATATAATATATGACTTTCCCAATTAAGTACTTAAAAAAATAAATTTCGACTCAAAAAAAATACTTGTACTATGAATTTACAAAAAATGCCACATTATTATTTTTTAAAATATTATATGACACAATCGAATTGGATATTAAATACTTTGTTAATATTTATTTAATGGAGTTAATGCTCTATTTGATGAATTGTAGTATAAATTCTTATTTAGATAAAATTTTTTTCAGATACTCAATTGAAAATAAAAATATAGTACAAGGATTTTCGGTGAAATTGTTTGATTTTATTAATCAGTATGTATAGTTGCAGCTGATTGAAAAAGACATGTAGTTATCCAATATAGCACAAATAAAAACCAGAAATAATTATTATAAAATTAAATCATATATGCAGATGATAGCCCCTGGCAAAGTGGGAGATTAACACTAACAATCTGATAAAAGAAAAACTAATTAGGGGCTAATTCTGGAAGGCAAAGTGGCAAAGTGTGGGTCGATCGACAGCTATCCAGGATATGACATGATCGGTTGTTGTTCAAATGTTTGCTAGACATGACAGTTATGTTTGTGCCTTTCTTTCATGGAAGAAAAGTTTTCAGATCAACATCAAATGACTGCACTGAATTTTGTTTTTATTTCTTTGGGATTTTTTTTTTTTTTTTGGTTTGTTTGGCTTGATTAAAACAACATTAGTTAGCTTGTTATTTCAAGTGGCAATTCTTTTTAAAAAAGGTTGTCCATTCAAATGGCTGGCTAGCAATTTCATAAAATCCATTATGACTTACGAGTTAGGATTTAGAGAATTATCGGTTATAAATATATCAAAATGTTAAAGTTTTTGTGAGTCTAATTTTAATTTAAAATTTTTTTAAAATTTTTTACTCAAGTTTGATTTCAGCTTGTCTTTTTTTCTTCATTTTACTATTTAAAAAAATATATTATATATAATTATTTATATATCTTATAATTTAATTAAAATAAAAAATATATTTTTATTAATAAATAATAACTCTTACAGTGACAAATTTATAAAAATAGACAAAGCCTATAAAACTCAATGAATAACTCAATTTATAAATAAATTTAATATAAATATTTAAAAAATGAAAATCTTAAGACCCGAACAACGTGAAACCTTGCTCATGTTTCTGTTTCAAATAAGGGAGATGATACATATTTTGCACACTTTTAACCTTGCGCCGAACTTAGGTGAGAGCGAGGAAATGCTACTTTGTTTAGCCGCTCAACAGTCCCATTCCTATGATATATAGATAGGCTAGGATCGATGTGAGCATTGTCCAGGCTGCTTTTTTATTTTAAGTAAAAAGGCCAAAAATTTGTTTTCTTCCTAAATTAAAATTACAGCTCCAATTTTCTTTTCATTTCTTCCCCATTAAATTGAACACATGTGATGAAGATATCATTTGACTCAAATTCTAACCTTGTCACCCTTTAGTCCCAATGAAATAGTAAATTCTCATCCCCTCAACATAAACCTTGCCAAGGACTGAACTATGAGGACGGTATAGAAAATTATTTAATAAAAAATAATTTTATTTAAATTTATTTATACAATGTAAAAAAATTAAAATAAAATAATATTTTTATATATTTTAAATAATAAAAATAAATTATTTAAATACCATGAATGAAGCCAAAACCTTTAAGTAAAATTGAATCGACCTAAGTCGTAAGCTAGTCTTTACTATCATGAATTATGCTTGAACAAAAACCAAACATAACATCAATGTTACAGTGGATGAAAACTGTCGGTAGTGTCCCATGAAAGATTTTTGTTTAAATAAAATAAAAAATCCAATGCGTAAATTGTCTTGTCAAACAATTTCTTCAATCTTCTCGAAGAATAACATTGAGGTCAAATTTTACACCATAAGCCTCCATAATGTGGGGACTAACCATGAAGTCCTCGTGATTCCATATTATGAAAGCTTGTAGAATATTTTATTAAAGCATAAGATAACTTTCACTCATCATCCATTGCTAAGCTACTTTAAAGAAGATTTTGGAAATCCATTTCAAAAGGGGAAAGCAAAAGGGGGGAGGGAGAGACAAATGAACAACTTCCACTTTTGTATCATACATTAATATATATTGATGTAGTTTCTTGTTTGCTTAACAACAGTCATTTAATTCATTTATCATTACTAGAATTAAAGTTATAAATATTAAAGTTTAAACCGTAAATTTATTAGATATTATTTTTTTAAAAAAATAACATAAAAGAATTGGTTATGTTTCGAATCCTATAGTTAGGAGAGTTCCGACTTCACAAAAAAATAAAAAATAACACATTTTCAAAAAATTTGAAACATATGATAAAATCTTAATATGTTTTTAAAATTTTAAAATTTAATTGTTCTTATATTAAAAACTAGTGTACATGTATAAATGGGTGTCTTCTAAGGTGTCAAGTAAAGGTTTTCACGAAGGATTGTCTAACTTAAGTTGAACCAATCTTAAAGTCCATTTAATTATTTAAAATAATATTAAAAAAATTGTTATTAAATTTAAATAAAATTAATTTAAGTTAAATTAATTTAAATTAAAAAAATTAATACCGAAAATTGATTTAATATGAACCGTACAGATCACTCGATCATGAATTTGACCGACTTTCATTTCTCTACAAATCATTCAGGGAAAGAATAAAAGGTAAACTTAAAATAACAAAATGAACCTCGGATGCCAATTGTCTTTTGCAACAATAGATTCTCTCAAATCCGAAGCATATCAAGGACTTGAAAGGAATTTCAACGGTTATATTTACATAGGTTAAATATTTGTGCAAACAAAAATCCTTTTGTTTTTTTAGTAAAAAAGAAAAAAAAAAGGGAAAAAGAAAAGGGATGAATAATATTTGTTTTATATGGTGAGAGTGAGGGAGGGGCAACCGATGAACAAATTTGTGGTGATTGGGCAGCTTTAAAAGGCTTTCAGTTTCCGCTTTGCTTTCCTCTCTTGCCGACGCTGTCCATTTCTTTAAGCACCCGGATTATACGAAACGTGGTGTTCGCTTCCACTGACACGTACACCCTAACATTGTCTTCTTCCTTACTTTCTTCGTGGTCCCCAGGTGATTAAAACAACACAGAAACGTGTGGACTGTGGGAATCACGTGTTCTTTTTTTAGCCCTTTAATGGTTAAAATTTTACAAACGAGTGTGCTGCAAACATTTATTAAGATTATTATACATAATTTGAACTTCACAATTATTAAGATTTTAATAACTTCACATATTCATTATAAGTGTAAATATATTTTGAGAAAAAGATAATTGTTTAAACAATTTAAATGCAATAAAAGAATGTGTAGTCTTTTAGACGAGTGAATATATTTTTTTGAAAGTATGTAGATTTTTTTTAAAATATTATTATATAAAATATTAAAAGATTTTTTTATTTAATTTCTTGATTTTATAATTTAATTTCTTTTTTGTCATTTAACTCTAACACCAATTTCAATAAAAAAAACTTTAATAATAATTAGATAATATCTTTGTTCAACACAATAGAAATAAATTATTGTATTTAATATGATAACATTATTATAAATAATATATGAACTAATGTTAATGTTAAAGAGTGTCTTATCAAAATCATCATCATCGTTACTATCACTACTACTACTACTATTATTATTATTATTATTATTATTATTGTTATTATTATTATTAGGATAATGAGTGTCCATAAGTGTTAGTTAAAGATTATAAAATTAGTATTCTTATAAAGTGCTATTTAGAGTGAAAACATAAATGACTGTATTAAATTTAGTTTTTATAATTTTATGAATCATTTTCAATCTAAAGTTATCTAAAACAATTGTTAGTAAATTTTTTATTTAATTATATATTAGTAAAAAAAAAGAAATGATTACAGTAATTATAGTTTATGGTTGCATATGGAATACAAACTATTGAAAATGAAAATGGTTGTAATGTGAAATTGAGAATGTTATGTCACATACCTCTTCACCATCACATCCATCTTATTCCAAATTTTGTCTCCTCCTTTCTTCTAGTCTGATTTTTATTAAAGAGTAAAATAAAATAAAATAAAATAAAAAAGCAAGTAGCTGCTGCTTAAAAATGAACCAGCAATTAGCAAACAATTAATGGAAAATAAATAACAAACTTGACTTAGTATATTAGATTTAATTATTAAGATGAGATCCTAAATACACTTATTTACAAAATCTACATATGTGATAAAAATATTAATTAGGAAATTATTATTAATATTATTATTATTATTATTAGTTTGTGTCTTGTATGTTAGGTGTTGCTTCTTTTCAGTGGACAAATTGCTTATCTAAAACAGATTGTTTTGTTTGGGTTATTTGAAGAAAATTTTTCTTTCAATATAACCCAACAGAAGAAAAAGATGCTATTAATATCATATTAACTATTAGATATGACATTTAATGCAAAAATTATTGTAAATAATAATTTAATTATTATAGTTAAAGATACTCATTAACAAGATATTTTGAAAAAACAGTATTAATTTGCTGCTTAATGGACATAATTCTTTTAATAAATAGATCAAAAATTGGAAGCTACTTAATTAAAGTTACATCATGAAACAATGCAATTTCCTAACTTATTTTACTTCGGGGTCCAATAAATTAAACTTATCAACTTTCAAGAGGTGTTCATTTGGCATATTAAATGCAACCACTTACACTTGGTATAGTAGTTTTAACCTTCTTTTTATGTGTCATAAAGAATAAAAAAAATAATCCAATTGGTTTTATAAAATTTTCGCTGGGAATGTTAGTCAATACGCATCGGTTAAAAAATATGGTTACTTAATTATTTTTAATTTAATAAAAGTAATATATTTAATGTAAAAATTTTTAATTAATAATTAAGTAATTTTTAATCAATGTTTATAAACATCAATTAATCAAACTCATTAAACAAA
>JBBYHL010455653.1:0-15448 GCA_038381835.1 Adansonia madagascariensis | reverse complement strand
TGAATTCTGAAAATGGTTCAAAGAAGCTTTTCTTAAGTACCAAGGCAACAATGTCATTTATCTCAATTAAGAGAATACGTTTATGGTTCCTTATCATGAAAAGAAAGTAGATTTTATGTGAATCCGTGTGTGTCTAAATCGATAGATGAACATTAATTATAAAAATGGCAAAAAAATAAGTTTTTCTTATAAAACCAAAGCAGCAATATCATTTATGCTAATAAAGAAAATGTGTTTATGCCACCCAATCATGAAAAAAATAGAGATTATAACGTGAATCCATGTTTATTCTAATTGACAGATGAACTTTGATTCTAAAAAATGGTGGGAAGTGAAGTTTTTCTTATGAAACCAAAGCATCAATTCATTTATCCCAATGAGGAAAATGAATTTTTGGTGCCCAAGTATTAAAAGAAAGGAGATTATTATGTGAATCCGTGTTTATCCTAATTGAAAGAGAAACTTTAATTCTAAAAATGGCAGAAAGAGAAGTTTTACTTATGGAACCAAAGCATCAATATCATTTATCCCAATGAGGAGAATGTGTTTATGGTTCCTAATAATGAAAACAAAAGAGATTACTATGTGAATCTGTGTTTATCCTAATTGATCGATGAACTTTAATTCTAACAAATGATGGGAAGTGAAGTTTTTCTTATAAAACCAAAGCATTAATTCATTTATCCCAATAAGGAGAATGATTTTATGGTGCCCAATCATTGAAAGAAAGGAGATTATTATGTGAGTCCGTGTTTATCCCTTTTGACAGATGAACGTTAATTGTAAAAATGGTAGAAAGCTTGTTTTTTCTAAAATCAAAGCATCAATGTCATTTATCCTAATTAGGACAATAAGTGTACGGTTCCTCATCATGAAAGGAAAGGAGATTACTATGTGAATCTATATTTGTCCAAATTGACGAACAAACATTAATTCTAAAAATGGTAAAAATAAAATTTTTTTTTAGGAAACCAAAGCATTAATGTCATTAATCCAAATGAAGAGAATGTGTTTATGGTGCCCAATCATGAAAAGAAATGTGATTATTATGTGAATCCATGTTTATCCCAATTGACAACTAAACTTTGATTCTAAAAAATGGTGAAAAGTGAAGTTCTTCTTATAAAACCAAAGCATTAATTCATTTATCCCAATGAGGAGAACGAATTTGTGGTGCCCAATCATTAAAAGAAAAGAGATTATTATGCCAAGCCATGTTTATCTCAATCGACGGACGAATATTAATTCCAAAAATGGTAGAAAGAGAAGTTTTTCTTATGAAACCAAAGCATCAATATCATTTATCCCAATGAGGAGAATGTGTTTTTAGTTCCTAATCATGGAAACAAATGAGATTACTACTTAAATCTGTGTTTATCCTAATTGATAGACGAACTTTGGTTATAAAAATGGTGGGACATAAGTTTTTCTTATGAAATCAAAGCATCAATTCATTTATACCAATGAGGAGATGAATTCTTGGTGCCCAAGCATTGAAAGAAAGAAGATTATTATGTGAATATGTGTTTATCCCAATTGAAAGAGGAGCTTTAATTCCAAAAAAGATAGAAAGAGAAATTTTTCTTATGAAACCAAAGCATCAATATCAGTTATCCCCATGAGGAGAATGTGTTTATGGTTCCTAATCATGAAACAAAGGAGATTATTACATGAATCCATGTTTATCCCAATTGACAGATGAACTTTGATTCTAAAGAATAGAGGGAAGTGAAGTTTTTTTTTTTATGAAACCAAAGCATCAATTCACTTATCCCAATGACGAGAATGAATTTGTGGTTCCCAATCATTAAAAGAAAAGAAAAGAGATTATTATGTGAATCCGTGTTTATACATATTGACAGACAAACTTTAATTGTAAAAATGGTAGAAAAAGAACCATTTTTTTATGAAATCAAAGCATTAAAGTCATTTATCTCAATTAGGAAAATAATTGTATGGTTCCTCATCATGAAAGGAGAGGAGATTATTATGTGAATCTAAGTTTGTCCAAATCGACAGATGAACATTAATTCTAAAAGTGGTAGAAATAAAAGTTTTTCTTATAAAACCAAAGCATCAATATCATTACTCCAAATAAAGATAATGTGTTTATGGTGCCCAGTCATGAAAGGTAAGGAGATTATTTCGTGAATCCATATTTATCCCAATTGACAGATGAACTTTGATTCTAAAAAATGGTGGGAAGTGAAGTTTTTCTTATGAAAACCAAAGCATTAATTCATTTACTCCAATGAGGAGAATGAATTTGTGGTGCCCAATCATTAAAAGAAAAGAGATTATTATGTCAAGCTGTGTTTATCTCAATCGATGAATGAATATTAATTCTAAAAATGGTATAAAGAGAAGTTTTTCTTATGAAACCCAAGCATCAATCTCATTTGTCACAATAAGGAGAATGTGTTTATGGTTCCTAATCATGGAAACAAAGGAGATTACTAAGTGAATCAGTGTTTATCCCGATTGATAGACATACTTTGATTCTAAAAAATGGTGGGAAGTAAAGTTTTACTTATGAAACCAAAGTATCAATTCATTTTCCCAATAAGGAGAATAAATTTATGGTGCCCAATCATTGAAAGAAAGGAGATTATTATATAAATTTGTGATTATCCATTTTGATAGATGAACATTAATTATAAAAATGGTAGAAATAGAAGCTTTTTTTATGAAATCAAAGCGTCAATGTTATTTATCCCAATTAGGATAATAAGTTTATAGTTCTTCATCATGGAAAGAAAGTAGATTATTATGTGAATCCGTGTTTGTCATAATCGACAGATGAATATTAATTCTAAAAATGTAGAAAGAAAAGTTTTTCTTATTAAACGAATGCATCAATATCATTTATCCAAATGAGGAGAATGTGTTTATAGTGCCCAATCATGAAAAAAAAAGGAGATTACTGCATGAATCAATGTTTATCCCAATTAACAGACAAACTTTGATTCTAAAAAATAGTGGGAAGTGAAGTTTTTCTTATGAAATGAAAGCATAAATTCATTTATCACAATAAGGAGAATGAATTTATGGTGCCCAATCATTAAAAAAAAAGAGATTATTATGTGAATCCATGTTTATCCCAATTCATAGATGAACTTTAATTATGAAAATGGAAGAAATAGAAGCTTATCTTATGGAACCAAAGCATCAATGTCATTTATCCTAGTTAGGAGAATATGTTTATGGTTCCTCATCATGAAAAGAAAGGAGATTATTATATGAATCCATGTTTGTCCAAATCAATGGATGACCATTAATTCTAAAAATGGTAGAACGAGAAAGGCTTCTTATGAAACCAAAGCATCAATGTCATTTTTCCCAATGAAGAGAATAAGTTTATGGTTCCTAACCATGAAATGAAAGGAGATTATTATGTGAATCCATATTTATCCCTGTTGACAGACGAACGTTAATTCTAAAAATAGTGGAAAGTGAAGTTTTTCTTATGAATCCAAAGCACCAATTCATTTACCCCAACAAGGAGAATGAATTTATAGTGACCAATCATTAAAAAAAGAGATTATTATTTGAATCCATTTTTATCCCTTTTGACAGAGGAACATTAAATGTAAAAATGGTAGAAAGAGAAGCTTTTTTATGAAACCAAAGCATCAGTGTTATTTATCCCAATTAGGAGAATAAGTTTATGGTTACTCATCATAAAAAAAAAAGAAGATTATTATGTGAATCCATGTCTGTCCAAATTGATAGATGGACATTAATTCTAAAAATGTTAGAAAGAAAAGTTTTTCTTATGAAACCAAAGCATCAATATCATTTATCCAAATGAGGAGAATGTGTTTATGGTGCCCATCATGAAAATAAAAGAGATTATTATGTGAAATAATGTTTATCCCAATTAACAAATGAACTTTGATTCTAAAAAATGGTGGGAAGTGAAGTTTTTCTTATGAAACCAAAGCATAAATTCATTTATCCCTATGAGGACAATGAATTTATGGTGCCCAATCATTTAAAGAAAGGAGATTATTTTGTGAATCCATGTTTATCCCAATTAAATGACGAACTTTAATTCTGAAAATGGTAGAAGGAGAGATTTTTCCTATAAAACCAAAGCTTTAATATCATTTATCCCAATGAGGATAATGTGTTTATGGTACCCAATCATGAAAACAAAGGAGATTGTTATATGAATCCGTGTTTGTCTAAATCGATGGACAAGCATTAATTCTAAAAATGGTGTAAAGAAAAAATTTTTCTTAGGTAACCAAAGCATTAATATCACTTATCGCAATGAAGAGAATGTGTTTATGTTGCCCAATCATGAAAAGAAAGGAGATTATTATGTGAATCCATGTTTATCCCAATTGATAGATGAACTTTGATTCTAAAAAATGGTGGGAAGTAAAGTTTTTCTTATGAAGCCAAAGCATCAATATAGTTTATCCTATTGAGGAGAATGTGTTTATGATGCCCAATCACGAAAATAAAGGAGATTATCACATGAATCCATGTTTGTCCAAATCAATGGATGAACATTAATTCTATAAATGGTAAAAAGGGAAGGGTTTTTTTTGAAACCAAAGCATCAATGTCATTTATCCCAATGAGGAGAATGAGTTTATGGTTCCTAACCATGAAAAAAAGGAGATTATTATGTGAACCTATGTTTATCCTAATTGACAAATGAAATTTAATTCTAAATAATGGTGGGAAGTAAAAATTTTTTTTTGAAACCAAAGCATCAATATCGTTTATCCTATTGAGGAGAATTTGTTTATGGTGCCCAATCACGAAAATAAAAGAGATTATTACATGAACCCATGTTTATCCTAATTGATAGACAAACTTTGATTCTTAAAAATGGTGGGAAGTGAAGTTTTTCTTATAAAACCAAAGCATCAATTCATTTAGCCAATGAAGAGAATGAATTTATGGTGCCTAATCATTAAAAGAAAAAAGATTATTTTGTGAACCGTGTTTATCCCATTTTAAAGATGAACTTTAATTCTAACAATGGTAGATAAAGAAGTTTTTCTTATGAATCCAAAGCATCTATATCATTTATCCTAATAAGGATAATGAGTTTATGGTTCCTAACCATTAAAAGAGATTATTGCTTGAATCCATGTTTATCCCAATTGACAGATGAACTTTGATTCTAAAAAATATAGGGAAGTGAAGTTTTTCCTATGAAATAAAGGCATCAATTCATTTATCCCAATGTGCAGAACAAATTTGAGGCACCCAATCATTAAAATAATGGAGATTATTATGTGAATCCATGTTTATCCTAATTGAGGGATGAACTTTAATTCTAAAAATTATGGTAAGAGAACTTTTTCTTATAAAACCAAAGCGTCAATATCATTTATCCCAATAAGAAAAATGTGTTTATGGTGCCTAATCATGAAAAGAAAAGAGATTAATATGTGAATCCATGTTTGTCCAAATTGACAAACGAATATTAATTCTAAAAATCCTAGAATGATAACCTTTTCTTACGAAATCGAAGCATCAATTCATTTATCCCAATGAGTAGAATGAATTTGTGGTGCCCAATCATTAAAAGAAAAGGGATTATTATGTGAATCCATGTTCATCCCAATTAGAAGATAAACTCTAATTCTAAAAATGGTAGAAAGAAAAGTTTTTCTTATGAAACCAAAGCATCAATATCATTTATCCCAATTAAGAGAATGTGTTTATGGTTCCTAACATGAAAACAAAGGAGATTATTACTTGAATCCGTGTTTATCCCAATTGATAGATGAACTTTGATTCTAAAAAATGGTGGGAAGTGAAGTTTTTCTTATGAAGCCAAAGCATCAATATAGTTTATCCTATTGAGGAGAATGTGTTTATGATGTCCAATCATGAAAATAAAGGAGATTATCACATGAATCCATGTTTGTCCAAATCAATGGATGAGCATTAATTCTATAAATGGTAAAAAGGGAAGGTTTTTTTTTGAAACCAAAGCATCAATGTCATTTATCCCAATGAGGAGTATGAGTTTATGGTTCCTAACCATTAAAAAAAGGAGATTATTACGTGAAACCATATTTATCCCAATTGATAAATGAAATTTAATTCTAAATAATGGTAGGAAGTGAAGTTTTTTTATGAAACCAAAGCATCAATATCGTTTATCCTATTGAGGAGAATGTGTTTATGGTGCCCAATCACGAAAGTAAAAGAGATTATTACATGAACCCATGTTTATCCTAATTGATAGACAAACTTTGATTCTCAAAAATGGTGGGAAGTGAAGTTTTTCTTGTAAAACCAAAGCATCAATTCATTTAGCCCAATGAAGAGAATGAATTTATGGTGCCTAATCATTAAAAGAAAAAAGATTATTTTGTGAACCGTGTTTATCCCATTTTAAAGATGAACTTTAATTCTAACAATGGTAGATAAAGAAGTTTTTCTTATGAATCCAAAGCATCTATATCATTTATCCTAATAAGGAGAATAAGTTTATGGTTCCTAACCATTAAAAGAGATTATTGCTTGAATCCATGTTTATCCCAATTGACAGACGAACTTTGATTCTAAAAAATAGAGGGAAGTGAAGTTTTTCCTATGAAATAAAGGCATCAATTCATTTATCCCAATGAGCAAAACAAATTTGAGGCACCCAATCATTAAAATAATGGAGATTATTATGTGAATCCGTGTTTATCCTAATTGAAGGATGAACTTTAATTCTAAAAATTATGGTAAGAGAACTTTTTCTTATAAAACCAAAGTGTCAATATCATTTATCCCAATAAGAAAAATGTGTTTAAGGTGCCTAATCATGAAAAGAAAAGAGATTATTATGTGAATCCGTGTTTGTCCAAATTGACAAACGAATATTAATTCTAAAAATCCTAGAATGATAACCTTTTCTTATGAAATCGAAGCATCAATTCATTTATCCCATTGAGTAGAATGAATTTGTGGTGCCCAATCATTAAAAGAAAGGGGATTATTATGTGAATCCATGTTCATCCCAATTGGAAGATAAACTCTAATTCTAAAAATGGTAGAAAGAAAAGTTTTTCTTATGAAACCAAAGCATCAATATCATTTATCCCAATTAAGAGAATGTGTTTATGGTTCCTAACATGAAAACAAAGGAGATTATTACTTGAATCCGTGTTTATCCCAATTGATGATGAACTTTGATTCTAAAAAATGGTGGGAAGTGAAGTTTTTCTTCTGAAACCAAAGCATCAATATCATTTGTCCTAATGAGGAGAATGAATTTGCGGTGCCCAATCATTAAAAGAAAGGAGATTATTATGTGAATCTGTGTTTGTCCTCATTGACAGACGAACTTTGTTTCTAAAAATGGTTGGAAGAAATAATTTTCTTATGAAACCAAAGCATCAATGTCTTTTATCCCAACGACGAAAATGAGTTTATGGTTCCTAATCATGAAAACAAAGGAGATTATTACGTGAATCTATGTTTATCCCAATTGAGAGATGAACTTTAATCCTAAAAAGTGGTGGGAAGTGAAGTTTTTCTTCTAAAACCAAAGCATCAAATGATTTATCCTAATGAGGAGAATGAATTTTTGGTAACCAATCCTTAAAGGAAAAGAGATTATTATGTGAATCTATATTTGTCCCAATTGAAAAAGGAACTTTAATTCTAAAAATGGTAGAAAGAGAAATTTTTCTTATGAAACCGAAGCATCAATATCATTTATCCCAATGAGGATAATAAGTTTACATATCTTAACCTTGAAAAGAAAGGAGATTATTATGTGAATCCATGTTTATCCTAATTGATAGACGAACTTTGATTCTAAAAAATGGTGGGAAATGAAGTTTTTCTAATAAAACCAAAGCATCAATTCATTTATCCAAAAGAGGAGAATGAATTTGCGGTGCCCAATCATTAAAAGAATAAAGATTATTATGTGAATCCATGTTTATCCCAATTGAAAAATGAACTTTGATTCTAAAAAATAGTGGGAAGTGAAGTTTTTCTTACTAAACCAAAGCATCAGTTCATTTATCCTAATAAGGAGAATGAATTTGTGGTGCCCAATCATTAAAAGAAAAGAGATTATTATGTAAATCTGTGTTTATCCCAATTGAAAGATGAACTTTAATTCTAAAACTGGTAGAAAGAGAAGTTTTTCTTATGAAACCAAAGCATTAATATCATTTATCCCAAAGAGGAGAACATTTTTATGGTACCCAATCATGAATAGAAAGGAGATTATTATGTGAACCCATGTTTGTCCAAATCGATAAACAAAATTTAATTCTAAAAATAGTTGAAAGAGAAGTTTTTCTTATGAAACCAAAGCATCAAAATCATTTATCCCAACAAGGAGATGCCCAATCATGGAAGGAAAGGAGATTATTATGTGAATCCATGTTTATCCTAATTAACAGACAAACTTTGATTCTAAAAAATGGTACGAAGTGAAGTTTTTCTTATGAAACCAAAGCATAATTCTTTTATCCCAATGAGAAGAATGAATTTGTGGTGCCCAATCATTAAAAGAAAGAAGATTATTTTGTGAATCCATGTTTAACCCAATTGAAAGACGAACTTTAATTTAGAAAAAGGTTGAAAAAGAAGTTTTTCCTATAAAACCAAAGCTTTAATATCCTTTATCCCAAAAGGGAGAATGTGTTTATAGTGCCCTATCATAAAAAGAAAGTAGATTATTATGTGAATTCATGTTTGTCCAAATCGACGAACAAGCCTTAATTCTAAACATGGTAGAAAGATTTTTTTTTATGAAACCAAAGCATCAGTATTCTTTATCCCAATGAGGAGAATATGTTTATCATGCCCAATCATGAAAAGAAAGGAGATTATTATGTGAATCCATGTTTATCCCAATTGATAGATGAACTTTGATTCTAAAAAATGGTGGGAAGTGAAGTTTTTCTTTTGCAACCAAGGCATTAATTCATTTATCCCAATGAGAAGAATATTTAAGGTGCCCAATCATTAAAAGAAAATAGATTATTATGTAAATCTGCATTTATCCCAATTGACAGATGAACTTTAATTGTAAAAATGGTTGAAAGATAAGCTTTTCTTAAGAACCCAAAGCAACAATGTCATTTATCCCAATTAGGAGAATATGCTTTTGGTTACTTATCATGAAAGAAAGGAGATTAGTATGTGAATCAATGTTTGTCCAAATTGATGGATAAGCATTAATTCTAAAAATGGCAGATAGAGAAGTTTTCTTATGAAACCAAAGCATCTATGTCATTTATCCTAATGAGGAGAACAAGTTTATGGATCCTAACCATGAAAAGAAAGGAGACTATTACTTGAATCCGTGCTTTTCACAATTGAGAGATGAACTTTAATTCAAAACAATAGAGAGAAATGAAGTTTTTCTTATGAAACTAAAGCATCAATTCATTTATCCCAATAAGGAAAATGAATTTATGGTGCCCAATCATTAAAAAAATGGAGATTATTATGTGAATCCATGTTTATCGCAATTGAAAGATAAAATTTAATTCTAAAAATGGTAGAAAGAGAAGTTTTTCTTATGAAACCAAAGCATGAATTTGTGATGCCAAATCATTAAAAGAAAGGAGATTATTATGTGAATCTGTGTTTGTCTTCGTTGATAGATGAACTTTGTTTCTAAAAATTGGTTGGAAGAAAAGCTTTTCTTATGAAACCAAAGCATCAATGTCATTTATCCTAATGAGGATAATGAGTTTATGGTTCCTAATCATGAAAACAAAGGAGATTATTACGTGAATTTATGTTTATCCCAATTGAGGGATGAACTTTGATTCTAAAAAATGGTAGAAAGAGAAGTTTTTCTTATAAAACCAAAGCATCAATATCAGTTATCCTAATGAAGAGATTAAATTTATGGTGCCCAATCATTAAAAGAAAAGAGATATTGTGTGAATCCATGTTTGTCCTCGTTGACAGATGAACTTTGTTTCTAAAAAATGGTTAGAAGAAAAGCTTTTCTTATGAAACCAAAGCATCAATGTCAGTTATCCTAATGGGGATAATGAGTTTAAGGTTCCTAATCATGAAAGGAAATGAGATTATTATGTGAAACTGTGTTTGTCCTCATTGATAGACGAACTTTATTTCTAAAAAATGGTTGGAAGAAAAGCTTTTATATGAAACCAAAGCATCAATGTCATTTATCCCAATGAGGATAATGAGTTTATGGTTCCTAATCATGGAAAAGAAGGAGATTATTACGTGAATCCATGTTTTTTCTAATTGAAAGATGAACTTTGATTCTAAAAAAAGGTGGGAAGTGAAGTTTTTCTTCTAAAACCAATGCATCAATTCATTTATCCTATTGAGGGGAATGAATTTATGGTGCCCATCATTAAAAGAAAAGGGATTATTATGTGAATTCGTGTTTATCCTAATTGAAAGACGAACTTTAATTCTAAAAATGGTAGCACGAGAAGTTTATCTTAAGAAATGAAAGCATCAATATCATTTATCCCAAAGAGGAGAATATGTTTATGGTACCCAATCATGAATAAAAAGGATATTATTATATGAATCCTTGTTTGTCCAAATTGACAAATGAAATTCAATTCTAAAATTGGTAGAAAAAAAAGCTCTTCTTATGAATCCAAACTATCAATACCATTTATTCCAATAAGAAGAATGAGCTTATGGTGCCTAATCATGAAAAGAAAGGAGATTATTACATGAATCCATGTTTATCCCAATTGATAGATAAATTTTGATTCTAAAAAATGGTGGGAAATGATGATTTTCTCATGAAACCAAAGCATAATTCATTTATCCTAATCATAAGAATGAATTTGTGGTGCCCAATTATTAAAAAAAAGAGATTCTTTTTTGAATCCGTGTTTATCCCAATTGAAAGATGAACTTTAATTCTGAAAATGGTTGAAAGTGAAGTTTTTCCTATAAATCCAAAGCTTCAATATCGTTTATCCCAAAGATGAGAATGTGTTTGTGGTGCTCAATCATGAAAAGAAAGTAGATTACTATGTGAATCCATATTTGTCCAAATCGACAAACAAGCATTAATTCTAAAAATAGTAGAAAGAAAATTTTTTCTTATGAAACCAAAACATCAATATAATTTATTCCAATGAGGAGAATGCGTTTATGGCACCCAATCTTGAAAAGAAAGGAGATTATTATGTGAATCCATGTTTATCACAATTGATAAATGAACTTTGGTTCTAAAAAAGGTGCGAAGTGAAGTTTTTCTTATGCAACCAAAGCATCAATTTATTTATCCTAATAAAGAGAATGAACTTGAGGTGCCCAATCATTAAAAGAAAAGAGATTGTTATGTAAATCTGCATTTAACCTAACGGACAGACAAACTTTTATTGTAAAAATGGTTGAAAGAGAAGCTTTTCTTAAGAGCCCAAAGCAACAATGCCATTTATCCCAATTAGGAGAATATGTTTATGGTTCCTCATCATGAAAAGAAAGGAGATTATTATGTGAATCAATGTTTGTCCAAATCGATGGACGAACATTAATTCTGAAAATGGTAGATAGAAAAGTTTTCTTATGAAACAAAAGCATCTATATCATTTATCCCAATGAGAAGAATGAGTTTATGGTTCCTAACCATGAAATGAAAGGAGATTATTACGTGAATCTATGTTTATCGTAATTGACAGACGAACTTTAATTCTAAAAAATAAAGGGAAGTGAAGTTTTTCTTATGAAACCAAAGCATCAATTCATTTATCCCAATAAGGAAAATGAATTTATGGTGCCTAATCATTAAAATAATGGAGATTATTATGTGAATCCGTGTTTATCCCAATTGAAAGATAAACTTTTATTTTAAAAATAATAGAAAGAGAAGTTTTCTTATTAAACCAAAGCATCAATATCATTTATCCCTATGAAAAGAATAAATTTATGGTGTCCAATCATTAATAAAAAAGAGATTATTATGTGAAACCGTGTTTGTCCTTATAGATAGACGAACTTTGTTTCGAAAAAATGGTTGGAAGAAAAGCTTTTCTTATGAAACCAAAGCATCAATGTCATTTATCCTATTAAGGATAATGAGTTTATGGTTCCTAATCATGAAAGCAAAGGAGATTACTACGTGAATCCATGTTTATCCCAATTGAGAGATGAACTTTGATTCTAAAAAATGGTGGGCAGTGAAGTTTTTCTTCTAAAACCAAAGCATTAACTATTTATCCCAATGAGGAGAATGAATTTATGGTGCCCAATCATTAAAAGAAAAGGGACTATTATGTGAATCCACATTTATCCCAATTGACAGATGAACTTTAATTGTAAAAATGGTTGAAAGAGAAGCTTTTCATATGAAATCAAAACATCAATGTCATTTATCCCAACTAGGAGACTATGTTTATAGTTCCTCATCATGAAAAAAAGAGAGATTATTATGTGAATCTATGTTCATCCAAATCAACGGACAAACATTGATTCCAAAAATGGTAGAAAGAGAAGGTTTTCTTAGTAAACCAAAGCATCAATGTCATTTATCCTAATGAGGAGAATGAGTTTATGGTTTCTAACCATGCAAAGAAAAAAGATTATTATATGAATCTATGTTTATCCTAATTGACTGACGAACTTTAGCTCTAAAAAATGATGGGAAGTGAAGTTTTTCTTATGAAACCAAAGCATCAATATCATTTATCCCAATAAAGAGAATTTGTTTATGGTGACCAATCATGAAAAGAAAGGAGATTATTACGTGAATCCATGTTATTCCATCTGACAAATGAACTTTGATTCTAAAAAATTGTAGGATGTGAAGTTTTTCTAATGAAACCAAAGTATCAATTCATTTATCCCAATGAGGGGAATGAATTTGAGGTGCCCAATCATTAAAAGAAAACAAATTATTAGTGAATCCATATTTATCCTATTTGATAGATTAACATTAATTGCAAAAATGGTAGAAAGAGAAGCTTTTCATGTGAAACCAAAGCATCAATGTCATTTATCCCAATTAGGAGACTATGTTTATGGTTCCTTATCATGAAAAGAAAGGAGATTATTATGTGAATCCGTATTTGTTTAAATCAATGGACGAACATTAATTCTAAATATGGTTGAAAGAGAAGTTTTTTTTATGAAACAAAAGCATCAATGCCATTTATCCCAATGAGAAGAATAAATTTATGGCTCCTAACCATGAAAAAAAAGGAGATTATTATGTGAATCCATGTTTATCCCGATTGACTGACGAACTTTAACTCTAAAAAATGGTGGGAAGTGAAGTTTTTCTTAGAAACCAAAGCATTAATTCATTTATCCCAATGAGGAGAATGAATTTATGGTGCCCAATCATTAAATGAATGGAGATTACTATGTGAATCCATGTTTATCCTAATCGAAAGATGAACTCTGATTCTAAAAAATGGTGGGAAGTGAAGTTTTTCTTATGAAACCAAAGCATCAATTCATATATCCCAATAAGGAAAATGAATTTATGGTGCCCAATCATTACAAGAAAAGAGATTACTATGTGTGTCCATGTTTATACCTGTTGATAGACAAACTTTAATTAAAAAAATGGTTGAAAAAGAAGCTTTTTTTATGAAACCTAAAGCATCAATATCATTTATCCCGATTAGGAGAATAAGTTTATGGTTCCTCATCATGAAAGGAAAAGTATTATTATTTGAATCTGTGTTCGTCCAAATCGACGGATGAACATTAATTCTAAAAATAGTAGAAAGAAAAGTTTTTCTTATGAAATGAAAGCATCAATATCATTTATCAAAATGAGGAGACTGTGTTTATGGTGCCCAATCATGAAATGAAAGGAGATTATTTTATGAATCCATGTCTATCCCAATTGACAGATGAACTTTGATTCTAAAAAATGGTGGGAAGTGAAGATTTTCTTATAAAACCAACGCATAAATACATTGATCCCAATGAGAAGAATGAATTTATGATACCCAATCATTAAAAAAAAAAGAGATTATTTTGTGAATCTGTGTTTATCCTAATTAAAAGATGAACTTTAATTCTGAAAATGGTAGAAAGAGATGTTTTTCCTATAAAACCAAATCTTTAATATCATTTATCCCAAAAAGGAGAATGTGTCTATGGTGCCCAATCATGAAAGGAAAGGAGATTATTATGTGAATCTATGTTTATCGCAATTGATAAATAAGCTTTATTCTAAACAATGGTGGGAAGTGAAGTTTTTCTTATGAAACAAAAGCATTAGGAGAATGAATTTGAGGCACCTAATCATTAAAAGAAAATAGACTATTATGTAAATACGCATTTATCGCAATTGACAGATGAACTTTAATTGTAAAATTGGTTGAAAGAGAAGCTTTTCCTAAGAAACCAAAGCAACAATGTCATTTATCCCAAATAGGAGAATATGTTTATGGTTCCTCATCATGAAAAGAAAGGAGATTACTATATGAATCATGTTTGTCTAAATCAACAGACGAACATTAATTCTAAAGGCTATGGATAGAGAAGTTTCTCTTATTTAACAAAAGCATCTACATCATTTATCCTAATGAGGAGATTGAGTTTATGGTTCCTAACCATGAAAAGAAAAGAGATTATTACGCAAATCCAAGTTTATCCCAGTTAATAAATGAACTTTAATTCTAAAAAATGGAGGGAAGTGAAGTTTTTCTTATGAAACCAAAGCATTAATTCATTTATCCTAATGAGGAGAATGAATTTGTTGTGCCTAATCATTAAAATAATGGAGATTATTATGTGAATCTATGTTTATCCCAATTGAAAAACTTTAATTCTAAAAATGGTAGAGAGGTTTTTCTTATGAAACCAAAGCATCAATGTCATTTATCCCAATGAGGAGAATGAGTTTATGGTTCCTAACCAAGAAAAAAAAGAGATTATTATGTGAATTCGTGTCTATCCTAATTGACAAACAAATTTTGATTCTAAAAAATGGTGGGCAGTGAAGTTTTTCTTATGAAAGCAAAGAATCAATTCATTTATCCCAATAGGGAGAATGAATTTTGTGGTGCCTAATCTTTAAAAGAATTGAGATTATTATGTGTATTCATGTTTATCCTAATTGAAATACGAACTTTGATTCTAGAAAATGGTTGGAAGTGAAGCATTTTTTATGAAACCAAGGCATCAGTGTTATTTATCACAATTAGGAGAATAAGTTTATGGTTCCTCATCATGAAAGGAAATGAGATTATTATGTTAATCCATATTTGTCCAAATCAATGGACGAATACTAATTCTAAAAATGATAGAAAGAGAAGTTTTTCCTATGAAACCAAAGCATCAATATCATTAATCCAAAAGAAGGGAATGTGTCTATGTGCCCAATCATGAAAAGACAGGAGATTATTATGTGAATCCATGTTTATCCCAATTGACATACGAACTTTGATTCTAAAATATTTTAGGAAGTCAAGTTTTTCTTATGAAACCAAAGCATAAGTTCATTTATCCCAATGTGGAGAATGAATTTATGGTGCCAATCATTAAAAGA
>JBBYHL010455642.1:0-15449 GCA_038381835.1 Adansonia madagascariensis | reverse complement strand
TTTTTCTTTTTTAATTTAAAATTTAAAATAAGATGAATTAATTTGTATTATTTTTTTAATTTTTAAAAGTGTGGATGCTCTTTTGGTTCTGCGAAAATTGTCGGCTAAATCAAAGAAATAGAGAAAAAGATCGAAATGGAAACGGGACGGTAGAGTGGGAAAAGAGAGAAAAGGTGGGAGCGAGGCTGGGGCTAGGGCTGGCGGGGGGGAAATAATGTTTGGTTTGGGTTGGTTGAGTGTTTGCGTTGTATCGGGGGCTTGTGGGCATTTTAACAAACAGCTAGAAAAGCAGACAGAATCATAGGTCTTTGAATAAAATTAATAAGTTTATTTTATTACCATACCAACCCCTTTCTTTTAACCTTTATCTTCTCTATTCCCAAGCTCATATTTTTTTTTCCTCTTTTAATTGTTACTATGATTAATTTTTTTTCAATTTCGTTGAAAAATGATGGTAGGTTTTTGATGTGTTTTTCAAAGGTTAAAGGTTACAATTATTTTAAAGAGGATTTACATTTCTTATATGAAGCTTAAAAATTAAATATTTTTAAATTAAAGTAATTAATATTTTATTGATTGACGCTTTTTTTTTATATATTTGCATGTATCAATTGTTGATGTCTTTCAATGTTTATTTTAGATTTATTGGCATTATCTAAAATTTTTTGTAAAATATATTCCACCTTCGTATATTTATTTATATGCAAATAAATATTTTTAATATTTAATATTTTTAAATTTTCAAATATCAAATAGATAAAAAAATATAAAAAATATTTGTAGTAAGTTAACGTTCACTAAGCTAATTTGATGAATATTTCATTCTTTTTTAGATGAAATTATAAAAAATGAAAAAAAAATCATGAGAAAGAACATTCTCAGTTGATTAAAAAAATACAATAAGTGGAAATATTTAAAAACAGAAGGGGGGAAAAAAACTTGTGAAACAAGTACCAGTGGTACAGTTGATACTAAGGAATATTGGTCAATATGAATCGATAGGTACTAAAACCAAAACATTACAATCCACCACGCCGATTATACCAATGTAGATCAAAACTAGTATACCTTGTTTCTTACGATTGGTATCACTATGATACGAATTATAACTCTGATTCAATTTCAATGTGAAATTCTCTTTTAAAAATACTCTACTAGTTCTAGCATTGTCTTAATTAAACTATTAAAGAACAAGTGATCTTTCACATTTTCTGTTTATATAATGATACTCTAAAAGTGAGAAATCTTGGATTATGTGATCATGACTCTCGTAATCAGTTTTCAGGCTTTGAAAGTAAAATTACCAAATTATGCTAGTCAATAGTCATGCTAACAAATAAAAAAAAATCGAGTATTACTATAATATATGAGTAGTGAAGAGAGCATAAATATCTTAAACCTTCTGTTGAGCAAAATGAAAACTTGGGCGGGTCAATTTGAAAGAAAAAAGAGGCCACGTATTGTCTCTTTTCTTTTGATATTTAGGAAGGGACAACACTTTGCTTGTCTTCCTAATTAGTGTTCGTTAGTCTTTGTTGTAAGCCCAAAGCGGGTCTCATTTGTCGCTTGCATTTGGTATCAGCAGAACCATGATTAAAACATATTCATCATTATTTTCTTCGGACGAAAGGTAAGGCCATACTTGTTTGGAATGATAAGAAAACCTTGTTTTCATTGATGGGTCCTCTTCGTTTTCACAAAGCCCAACTTCTACTTTTTCTATTTCCTGATGCATAAATCAATTATCTTCCTTGATCTCTCCAGTCCAGGCAAAGAAAGAAACATTAATGGAGTACTAATAAAAACAGTTTCAGGATCTGCTTTTTTTTTTTTTCCTGCAATCAGCATATATATATATATGTATGCTGCTTTTTATGTTGGCAGATGGCTGATTCTATGGAAATAGCTGTCAGGTTAGGCGTGAATATATTAATTAAAGACGGCCATGGTTGAAAAACTTTTTAAGTATTATTTATGAAGGGTATGCTTTTATCTGTATTTTTAACCAAAGTAATGAATATTAACCATGCATGTTACTGAGAGAGTCGGACATTTGGCTCAATGTCTCATTAACTTGTCCCGACATTTTGAGGGGTTATATACTATCTCATTAATTCTTTCTATATCTATCCAACTTTGAAGTGTAAGATATATACATATATATGTGTGTGTGTGTTGGATGATACTAAGGAAGACCATCGATCAAATGAATAATTAAAAGATGGAAAAAAAAAAAAGTTAGGTAAGGCAAAGTTGAGACGTTACAGTGAAGATTGTAGGGAAACCAAATTAAGAAAGCAGCAGATAGATGGGTGCATGCTTTTGTTGTAAGTAAGGTTGATCACCTATCAGTAAAATGAGTTGATGTCTACGCACGATGGAGTTAGCTTTCGTCATTGTAAAGCTAAAGACAAATTAATCAAGCGGCTGAAAACCTTTTTCAATATAGGAATTTTTAATCCTATATGTACGGCATTTTCTGAAACATGTTATCAGAACTCCGGTCTTTAATAATGGAAAGGGATGTTGCAAAAATCAGCATTTCATCATCGATTTTGGTGGGACTAATTTTAAAACATAATAGCCACATTAACTAATTAAAGATAAAGAATTAATTTACGGCAGCAAATAAGGACAAATTAATTAATTAATTAATTAAAATGCTGGTCATCATTAGTACTTGAAGAAATTAAGAGTAGTCAGGGGTTTGACTGAGAGTATGCAAGAAAACTTGTTTCTGTATTTGAAATTGGATTATGAAAATGAAGGCGTGTAAGTGTAACAGATGCATTGAATTGGTGTAATAAATTAGTGCTTGACTGGTCTGGTTGAACAACCTTTTCTTTTAATTGAAATTGGAAAATGAATGTTTCAATGTTAGGAAAAATGAGATGGCAAATTTTGAAGGTTTCCCCAGCAGCAGCAGCCAAAGGTCTTATCCTCTCCGTTTTCCTTCCAGGCAGGGCAACTTCATGCCAATTCTATGAACTTACTTCTGCCTCTGTAGACGTAGAAGAAGTAAACATAAATATATATGTATAGATTATGAGGATAAAATTAAGAAGCCACTTCTAAAAGTCCGACGGCAGATAAAATTGCAAAGTGAACTTGAAGGAAGCATGGATCGCTGGAATGGAAGATGATGAGGACGAATCTTTTCTTTTGGGTGTTGCAGTTAAAATTGGATTACTTCTACAACGGACATTGACAGCATTCTGGAAGGGGCCCAAAACAAAATGAAGTCACGATTTTCTTGGGCTGTATGTCTTTTACATTTTGCATAGCCCGCGCTTTGGTTTTTTGGACTTATAATTTGAAAGCTCCTTGCAACAAACTTACTCGATGAAAAATTCCTGTGTAACTCTCTGTGTGTGTGTGTGTGATGGAATTTAGCTTAATCTACACTCAAAAGTTCATCATGTGTAAAATAGTACATATGTTTTTTTTACATTCCTCAAAAATAAAAAATATTTATACATTTCTTACGAATATTAAATATATATATATAATAAGGTTTTTAATGATTGTGTGTTTTCTTTTGAATACATATATATATATATATATATTATCATTTTTCAAAATTGGAAGGAACTTGGGCTGACTTTTACTCCCTTTTGGACCATTTTTATGTATTGGTCAATATTTTGGACCATCTTTTATACATTTTGCTACTATTAATATAGTATGCCAAGAATTTCTCTTCTCTTTGTTTATCAGCATTATTATTTAGATATATATAGAATAATTTCATAAATAAAAAAATTTGCTTTTCATGAAAAAAAATAAAAATAAAAATAAAAACAAAATAATGGTGACAAACAAATGGAATGAAAGAAAGAAAAATCACTGCACTGCAATGCCTCTCAGACTCAGACTGCAGTGGTACTGCACACCTCCCTCGCCGTCTTCAATAAAAGTCTCTTCTCTTAACAGTTCCAGGTAACAGGCTCACCCTGTCGTGTCTCCTTTCTGCAACTCCAGAAACACAATATACATTATATATATATATATATATAGTAGATTTTCCTATACTTACAATTTAAGTGAAAAAAAAAATAACATTATATATTTTCTTAAAAAATTATTTGATGAGTGATTAATGTTTTAAAACATTTATTAATTATAAATTATTTTTTAAATAAATTTATTAAATAATTTAATGTCAATGTATTCTTTAAATAACAACAAACACTTTAACGATAGTAAAAATAGTGAGTTTGTGAATTCTAATATGTATAAAATAAAAGTTAAAATGTCCCTCAAAGCCCGGACCCCTTATTTCTAGCCAAATAACCAAGCAGCTAGGAACCTTTCAGCTTTTCCCCTACTTTCTCTCAACGGCACAAACGCTACTCTCAAATATTTTCTGTTATGTTCTATTGTTGCCAAGGAGAGGAGAGCGAACATTAAAGGAGACATCTTTGTTCTTTGAGGTTGTCGGGAAAACAAGATTGATAGCATCAACAATTTTTTAGGTTTATCTCACCTCCAAGTTGCCAGCTTGTTTATTTGATTCTCCTACAACAATTTTTCCGTTTATCTCACCTCAAACCCAAACGCTGGTATTGAACTGGCGAGTTTTGTCATTTCAGAATGTTCTTAAATCCTCTTCTTCATATCTACGCTGGACCCTCCGCCGGACTTATCTCAAGGAATACTTCAAAGCCTAGATTTTTACATAGAAGGAAGAATTTTTCAGCCATAGAAACAACAAATTCAATCAAATTCTCAACTGGGGTTTTTGGACACACAAACCAGGCTAAAAGTCTGAGGCAGTGAACACCCCTCTAATAGTTTTGACTCTGATATGATCTTTTTATTCTGTTTCTAATTATTTTCCGTTTTTATCTGAAATTAGGAGAAAGGCAGCTAAGCCAGTTCTCGGAAAATATTATTGGGAGCAAGAGCAAATATTAAAAATTTTCCACAAATACCAATCAATCATGAACATATTTAAAAATAAATAAATAAACATGAATAAAGTTTTATCCATTCAAGTTTATTTCAATTTTAGCTCTACTAAGCATTGAGCTTCTATTGCCATGGTACGTAGTACGTATGGCCACAATCACATGGAAAAAAAATTATATTGGAGTTGAGAAGAAGAATTTACAAGGGCAATTGGAGTTTTTTTTTTTTTTTTTTTGAGAGGGGCGGCTTCTATGTTAGGGTACCTTTTTATATTGGCATTCTACTAGTAAAGGAAAATATACATTTTGTTCTTTTATTAAAAGAGAAGCAACAAATCATTGGGCAGAAATGAATCGTATGAAGAAAATGAAAGAAAAAGGGAAATGAAAGAAAAAGTTCTTCAATTAATAAAAAGAAAAGAAAGAAAAGAGTTTACAACTGAAATGAGTTCTTAAACTTTCACATACATAACAATCAAATACTTTAATATTCTTATTTTTATTGTGTTTAATGTTATGTGTCAATTGATATCAATTCAATTAATAAAAATATAAAATAAGTAAATATAATCATAATATCAAAATTAAATATGAACATGTCTGTCTCTTTAATTTTATATACATATATTTTTATAAAATATATTTAGTAAAAAAATACTTTATAAAAAAATACCATACTTATAATACTATTCACTTTTTTTTCATAAAAATTAATTTTTTAACTCGTGTGCTTTAAACATATTTTTAAAACCGACCTAACCAAAGTTTGGAAAAATAAAAAATAAAAAAGGTGATCGAAATTTTCTTATCTATTATGAGACCTAGGCTTTGGAGGCTTGAACGACTTAGCCCTGACCAGCTGGGCTTTCAAGTTTCATTCAGCGGTTATGGCTCGAGAAGGTTATGGGGCCAAGCAAAACACCAGATCCACGTGAAGTTAAAAGACCAAACGAGGCACGAAATTTCCTTACGTCAGCAGAGCAGAGCACTGGCCAGCTGCCTGGCAATAAATTAGTCGATCCTTTTTTTATTCTTTTAATCGTAAAAATTTATAATTTGTAATTTATAAAAAATAATTAAAAGTTATCTCCGATGCATGAAAACATTCAATTTTAATTTTGAGTGTTTATGTTTTAAAACAATTAATCAATGAAATTTAGGGTGTTGGAAGGATTATTTTGAGTATTTTTATTAAGAAAAAAACGATAAAAAATATAAAAAATTATATATTAATATTTATGTTATTTTTAATATTTTAAAAATATTATAGATTTATACATATAATTATGTTTTGATCACTGTATGCAATTTAAAACTAAAGTAGGAAGGGTTTGGTCCCCCCTACACTATGCAATTAAATTCTAAAACTAGAACTGTAAGCCCTTTGATGTTTATCCCCCGTTATGATTAGTCTCACAGCATGACGCGTAAACTAACACGGATCAATACTAAATAGAGTAAATAGAGAAATTTTACGGCAATACACTACCGTACACTCTAGAGTCTACACCAACCTTTTCATGTGGCTCTGATGTGAAGTCGACGACCATCACATCTATCGATCTCTTTTTCAAGAGAAAATCTGCTGTGATAGTTTTGTTTTTACAAACGACGGTTAAAAGTATTTAGAAAGTTTTTGTATTATATAATTTTATATATTTTTAATTTTTATACGTTTAAAAATAAAATAAAATAATAATTTTGATAATGAACGTAAATAAAAAAATTAAAATATTGATGTATTATTTAACAATGATAAATATGATGATGTAATTTATTAAAATAATAATAAAATAAATATATATGCATTTTAAACGTCACATTTGAAAAAAAACAAAAAACAACTCTTTAAACCTATCGATTAAAGCCAAACGTAATTTAAAAAAAAAATAAAACTTTTATCTAAAAGTTTCATAACTTTCAACCAAAACCAACATTGTCAAAAGAAAGGAAAAATTTTTTTTAAAAAAGGGAACAAATCATTTTGCCCAAAACCTATCATTCATATGAAACCAATTTGCTGAAATCCCAAAATATTGTTTCTAAAGTTGAAAAACTTGGATGGCAAACCTAAATTTGTCTTGAAAATTAAAAATTAAAAACCCTAAAACACCTAAAATCCCAAAAATTATGAACTTGAGGAATAAAGAAAAGAAAATCAGGTAATTTCTTCAATATCCTGATTTTTTTTTGTATTTATCTCAAAAATTTAGGTTGATTTTGATTTTTTTTAAAAATTTCTTTATCTAGAGATTATGCTGGTGAATATGATGGGTGTTGATTCGTGAATATTTGAGAGAAAAAAATGAAGTTGGTGAATATCTTGGGGGTTGATTCGTAGCTACTAGTCTTGTCTTATATTATTTATTTAGTAATTAGCAGTGTTATTATTGAATTTTGTTTAAAATATCATTGCATGTTGCATGGAAGAATTGAATTGTTTAATTGTTAGTAGATAATTTGGATATGAGTAATCCCCCAAATTTTTACAATTACGAGTGTCCTCTGGTGATTTGCCATTGTGGTCAAAAAGCTCCAAGACAAATATCATGGAAGAATTCAAATTTGGGTCGTAGATTTTATGGCTATAGAAATTATAAGGTTCGAATCTTGGTTGTTGTTTCATTTAATTATTTAATAATATCTTTAAATTTATAAATGGTTTTACTACATGATAATTTTATTATTTGTAGGTTGGTGGTTGTCAGTTTGTTCGTTGGCACGATAGTCATATTGATGATGTACGCGCAAGAGAAGTAATAATGAATCTAAGAGATGGTTACGAAGCAATTGCAAAAGAAAACATAGAATTAAGATGCGAAAATCAAGTAATGAGGCAAATATCATTGAAGTCGTCGGCTAGTGAAGGTTTATATGACGAAATTGGCACTTTGAAAACCGAGGTAGAAGTGCTACAACAGAGAAATTGCCATAAAGGTTGGAGAAAAGCAAGAAAAAGAGAAGAAATTATATAAGATTGTTCTCATATTTATATGGGGTTTTTTGTTAATTTTATTTTTATGAAAATGGGAGATGAAGGAAAACAAAGTGGACTGTTAAGCCTCCCATAAACACTCATGTAGTTAGACAAGGTAGTTATGTCTTGTTATACTGGATGAATTTGAATTAAACCTAAATGAATTCTATAAATATTTATGTAGTATATTAGTTGCAATGTAAACTTTATTTCATGACTCAGTTTAAGCATTCCATATCATGATCGAATAAGAATAATGGAATCACAATAGACTAACACCTTGCTAATCTAGGCAATTTGGTTGTCAATAACAATACAAAAAAATTTGTAGATGTGTAAACGAAAAAAAATATATATACTTGAAATATCTTATACTCCATTCAATTGAGGTTTAACATACAATTACTATCTATGATCAACTAACTGAACCTTCAAAACGTATCAAATCAATTATAGGCTCATTTGAATGACTAATGAACAAAAAAAAATCATTTCAAAAGAAAAATTTGCCTAATATTTATGACAAAAGCATTAAGATGCATCACTCAATATCAAATTAAGATTCATTCTTCTTTTCAACTTTGCATGCTTTCGCTTATTGATTCCAAACATATGCAAAATCACATTATAATTTCTCAACTTAGTTGAATGTTTGAAGAAAAATTTAAAGACAAATATTTGGGCATAAAACAAGAAAATGTATACCTTGATCTTAGCCAACATATGTCCACTATCTGCATGATTCTTATTGGGTTGCTTATGTTTCTGGTATTGCACAATCATGTCTTCTTTTGATGGTTCAGCCTAGAAAATTATAAAATACTAGTATTCACCAATTGTACCCAAGCAGAAATAAGAAGTTGGAAGCTAAACAAATGATCTTACTAAGTGTGTTTTTCTTGTAGCAGCATGTTTGACTCTAGTCCCACTTGAAATGAACAATTGATTCGGTCTTCCAAATTATATTAAAACATTATTTCACAATCAATAATAGGCATTACACAATATATATTATTAGCTTAAATTAATATATATATATATATATATATTATTGGCTTACATTCAAAATAGATGAAACATTAGGTGGATCTCGTTTTTGTTTTTGAGTTTTCTGTGAAGATTGAGTTGCATTTGTCGATGAGGACTGTACTGCAAAGGTTTTCCTTTTGTTTCTACATTTCTAAAAAATTGTAGAACGTGCATTAATATAAATGTATATTTAAAACAAGTATTATGTTCAAGAAGATTCGAGGGTCATCTCTTACTTGTGAGGTTGAAGCATTTGGGAGTTTACTGTTGACATCATTGGACATCTTGGCCGATTGTGACCTTCTTGTTTGCAAATACTAGATTACATTTTCCTTCCTACCCTTGACAGTTTTGACCTTTTACGACCCTCTAACTCTTCTCTTCTTATTTTTTTTTTGAGGTCTACCAAATTGTTTCTTTATAGCTGGGGCCAATATCACTTCTGCATTATTCTTCGGCCAAAACATAGGACCTTTGAGAGGATTCAACATGTATTGATACACTTTCAAATACTCTTCTTTTAAAAAAAAAAGAATTCAAATGATTTTTGGGGTCATCTCCTTCATACATAATAGCAGCGAAAGCATGTGGACATGGTATTCCACTAATATCCCAAGCCCTACAAGAGCATGTGAACCTACTGATGCTAATTGTGTAACTTTCTTGAATATTTGTTTTAGTATTCTCACAAAAGACTTCATGAAAGATTCTCCCATTCCAATGAACTTCCCATTTTGAGGCTAATACCTTTAACTTTTCTAATCTTGATAAAATTCGAGGTCTATACTCACTATTCCAACTCCTACCCAATTGCCTATTCCTTACCAATCTTTTCATAACATATAGCTTATGTCTTCAAGCATAGAAATAATAGGCTTGCATCTTGCTTCAACCATTACTCTATTGAAAGCTCATACATATTGTTATCTACCACTCACATTTAGAGAAATCCAAGAAGAAAACATGTGACCAATATTGTGGATTCCAATTTTCCTCTAAGTAATTACAAGCAGCCTCATTTTGGTCCTTCAAAATTTCCATTTGCTTCAGGAATTCTTGTTGGTTAGGTGACGATGCACATATCCAAAATTGCAATTTCAATTTTGGGTCCGTAAATCTTTTGCCCCATCTAGCATATATGTGCCTGGCACACATTCTTTGTTCCACAAAAGAAAGATGGTCATTAATAGACCTAAGAAGACCTTGCAAGTTTGGATAAAAAAAAACACATTAAAAAATATCATACACCAACTGCATGAAAATTATCAAAATTTAAAGTATCTACCTTCTGCATGTCGCTCATCACTGTCCATCCAATCCCATCTATAATGTCAAGATCAATCATCAGTAATTTCAAAAACCATTTCCAATTATCCATGTTCTCGACTTCTGCTATTATGGCCCATGCTAACAGAAACATCTGATTGTTTCCATCTTTACCGATAGCCACTAGTAATTGTCCCTTAACTAAACCCTTCAAAAAACACCCATCTAATCCAATTATGGGTCTGCATCCTTCTCTAAAGTTATCTTTCACAGCTTTAAAATAGATATAAATCCGATGGAATATTGGTGGTGAATCTGGTGAGCTCCTATTAACTTCTAATTTCACAGTACCACCAGGATTAGTCTCACAAATCTCATCCTTATGTTCCTTTAATCGATGAAACTCCTCTAAGTAACTTTGTTGGATGCTCTTCATCACTCTTAGCTTTACCCTCATTGCTTTATCCATATTAATAATAACACCCAATTTCTGTCTCACTAATGCCCGTATATGTCTACCTTCCATGAAATGCATCTTTGCAATGTCATCTTTCAACTTGGCTGCTATGACTTTAGGCCTCACTATTTTGTTTTGGGTTGTAGGCAAGCATAAGTGTTCGGAATAATAAGTCTTGACCCTAAATGAATTATCATTTCCATGCCTCGATGCTAGTATCTCTCACTTACAACCTTTAGTAACACACTTTGCTCTCACTCGTACTCTATTATTCTTTTTGTAGCAATATGCAAATTGCTTATTCATAGAATAATCATTCAGGGCAACCTTGAATTGAGCAGGATCCTTAAATATTTGACCCACAAAAAAGTCTTCAATCCCCGTATCAGAATTATAATGGAAGCCCCTTGACCTCACTCTTTATGCATCATCAGTGTCAGAGGCATCACTTGTTGATATGTAGCTGCTAGGGTCATCTGAATTAATGTAATCGATTTCGGATCCATCATTTGGCTTTTGTGCGTGACAAGCCCCACTAGACCCATGTTTTTAGAAAGGTCTACACCAACTTGATTTACGTCACTTGGGCTATGAACAGGAATAGTAGTGGTTGGGCCACTATTCTCAAATTGGTTCCCATGAATCCCTTCCCCAATTATTGACCTCAACTTTTCCAAATCTTCATTGTATTACCTTAATTTCTATCGACTAGTTGCCAATTCATCATCCCCTTCATCACTACACCAATTAATCCGAACCATATTTAACTCATCATCACCACCATCATTACCACCTACAGTACGACCTTCATTACCACCATCATCATCACCCTCATTACTCTTTTCAGCAACACCGTCGTCCTTCTCATTTTCACACATCATCGGACAACTCTTTAATGCATTCATAGAAAGGTTAAGGCAATAGAATTTGACTAGATTTGCCTAAAAGATCCTCATCATGGTCAACAAATATTGATATTCACCCAAGTTATTTAAATGATTTGTCAGTTGAATAATACTAGTATCATCAACCAATAATTTCAACCCATTATCCAAGCTCATACCTGGTTTCAAGAAATACAAACTCTTCACTTCATTCAACCCATAGTCTAATCGATGGACCATTGAGAGTAAACTCCAATAGCAAATTTCCTCAACATCATAATGTTCTACCATTTCCACTTTCCCATCCACATATGAGACTTTAGGACTGCGAATAAAGGTTCCCCCATGATGAAACCTTAATTTCACTTTCTTTTTGAAAGGTATCCTCATGGCCTATAAAAAGCAAGAAAAATTTTAATTATATGTTTTAAATTACTTTATAAAAAAGCCCAAAACAAGTAAAAAACAACCAAATCAAATAAATAGAACTATTGATGTGGTCCACAGATGTGACTAAAAAGCTATAAATTGTGAAACATAGACCTACATAGAATATTGAAAATAACTCCACTGTTTACCATTTATGTTACAATAATTTACATATATGTTAATACACAATAAGTCATAAATGGAACTAAGCATGTGTGAATTCTGAAATAAAATAATTTTTTATTCCATCTTCATGAAAAATAATATATCTAGCATCACTAAGCAAACATAAATCTAACAACAAATAATGGAGCATCAATGAGGTAGGTATCAACACCCATATATCTGAGATAAAAACAAACAACAAGGTTCCTAATGGACCACTATAAGAACAGGAAAAATAAAATAATTAATGGACCCCAAGTCAGTTCACATGTCTAGTTGTCTTAAAAAATTAAATAATGAAAAATATTAAAGAACAAACCTCTTTTCTGCTCTTTCCTTTCTTCCATTCTCATCCGAACCCTTTGCAAAGTCTACTTTTTGATGATTTTGAGATTTAAGATTCAGTAATTTTTGGGATTTAGGTATTTTAGGGTTTTTGATTTTTAATTTTCTAGATAAATTTTAGTTTGCTTTTCAAGTTTTACAAATTTGGGAACACGATTTTTTGAACCAGATAGGAATAAGGTTTGCTTTCCAGGTTTGTTTCCAATTTTTTCTGTTTCGATAGGAGAAAAAGCTTTAAACGAAAGGTTTGAAACTTTTAGTTACCCATGTTTCAAATTTTTGGGTAAAATTTATTTTTTTTAAATTAACTTTGGTTTCATCGATGGGCTTAAAGTGTTTTTTTTTCTTTTTTTTTCTTTTTTTTTTCAAACGTGGCATTTAAAATGTATATATATTCATTTTATTGTTATTTTAATAAGCCATATCATCATATTTACCAGTGTTAAATAACACATCAGCGTTTTAACCTTTTCTATTTACGTCCGTTACCAAAATTACTGTCTTGCTTTATTTTTAAATGTACAGGGATTAATTAGCCTAGATTTTTTTGTATAAGGACTAGAATGCATAAAATCATGTAGTACAAGGAGTTCCTGGATACTTTAAGATCATCTGATGTGAAGTTGACAACCATCCCATCTATCGATCTCTTTTTGAAGAGTAAATCTGTTGTGAAAGATGAGTGCTCCAATCGTTTTGTTTTCACAAATAGCTGTAAATAAATAGCACGTTCAATAAATAATTTAATTTTTATTTATTCATTAAATTAAATAAATATAAATAAAATTTTGAGAGTCATTTATTAAATAAATAGATCATAAATATAATATGATTAATTAATTTATTAATATGAATAAATTTATTTATATATATGAATAAATTTATTTATAAATTATTTAAAGCTTGTTTAGTAAATAGTTTAAAATACATTTATTCGATTATAATATAATTAATAATATTATTATTTATATTTTATTTATTTCTAATATAATTAATAATATTTATGTTAATTATTTTAATTTTTAAAAATAAGTAATATATTTTTTTATTTGCTTAAATTTGTTTATATTCGTTTGTTTATTGATCATGAACATATTTTCTAATTATTCAGAAACATATTCGATTATATGTTTATAAATATGTTCGTTTAATATTCGCGAACAAGTTTATTTAATTTAAATGAACAAGCACAAATGCACCTAATTTTAAAAGAACAAATATGAATACAAATTTAAAATTCTTAACTAACATGAATTGAACATGAATAGGCTCAAAAATAAACAAATGAACTCAAACTTGTGTCCTAACCAAATATGTAGTAGCAAAAATCTAATCTAATATAATAATAGAGTTTGTATTTGATGTTTTAATATACTTCCAATGAATCAGATCATATTATTAGGTTAAAAATTTTAAAAATAAATACATATGATTTTTATTTTAACTAGATAACATCATTTGATTCATTGACAATGTAAATTATCAATATATCAAATACAAATCTATAATATTAATACGATACATACATGCTCAGCCTTATTCGATATATACTTGTTATTATGATAATAATAAATTTAATTACATTATTTTACGAAATTGATATTTTCTATTAGAAATAAAAATTTCAATTTTGTAAAAAAAAAAAAAAAAAAAACTATTATCATTCTTATTATGATCCAAATTAAAGACATGTAAACATTTTCCAATTCGATTTCCCTTTTTTATTCAATACTTGTCATTGATTTTTTGTGTTAGTTATTCTATATTTATAAAAAATTATGTTAAATAATAAAAAGACTTTGAAAACAATATCATATTATATAAAAATATGTTAAATAAGAAATCACATATTTATTTTTATAAAAATAAAATTACTAATTGAAAAGAATTATCATAGAAACCATTTAAAAGAAAAAGACAAAATCACGTAATTTGACTAAAATTATGATTAAAGTCCATGAAAATCGTTACCTCGCCAACCAAATAGAGAAACAAAAAAAATCCAAGCCGTTATACCTTTTAGAAAGTGAGAGATTAAAATCAAAACCTTTTATAAATATTTATATTGACGTGAGATTTAATTATTTGTAAATTTAAATTTTATATTTATTATTTGATAAAATTTAATTATTTAAAAATTTTTATTTATATTTAATTATTAAAAAAATTATCTAAAATATCTAGTGATTATTTAAAAAAAAAAAAGTATCATGATATTGAAACTTTTAATGATAATTTCTATTAATATTTATAACACAAAATCATAAATAAAATTAGAATGAAGTAAATCTTATTACTAATTATATTATAATATAAAATATTTAAATTATATAAAAACTTATGTTTATTTATAAAATTTTTACATATTAAACATAAAGTTACATAGTATACAAATAATCAAAATTTGCATTAACATTTAAAATTAAATTAATTTAACTTTTTTTAACTTTTATCAGGTTGGTAAAAAATTATAACTTTAAAGATAAATTAATTCAATATAAATTTTAACTTTTTTGATTTATTATCAAATAAAGTTCATGTACTCCAAGTTTTTTAATAGAATTAAAATTTCAAATTACAAATGTGATAAATCCCATTATCCAATAAATTTATTTAATCAAATCTTTTAATGTAATTAGAAGTTTATTTATAAGTGCAATAAATCTTATCAATAATAAAAATTATTTAAAATGAAAAAAATAATAATATAATCAACAATAATAAATATTTTAATTATTTAATTATTTTTATATTTAAATTTTTATATATGTTATAAATGTTACAATATATTTTTAGTTTCTATACGAAATAAATAAGATAATCGATTTACATATATATATATATATATATATATATATATATTCAACTCTTGATAAATGCTGGTATCTCGCATTAATTAGTCTTTCTTCCCAGTCCCACTACTTTTCTAATTTCTTATTTCTTCTTCTCTAAATGCCGATTTAGTCTGACTTTTTTAGAGATAAAAG
>JBBYHL010455602.1:0-15453 GCA_038381835.1 Adansonia madagascariensis | reverse complement strand
CGCGTGGGTATCTCTCCAGTGCCCAAAGTGGAACATTCTATTTTCAAAGTAAAATCCAGAAGTCATTTTATTGAAAATCTCTATATTCCCTATCTCTCCGGGGCGTATATGAGATTAAATCTTTTTCATCAAAACCTTGATTTGTATTTCTATAAGATTTATGCATTAAAAGAGGGTTATATTAAAATAATGGTAAGTTAAGATTAAAAGAATCAAAACCGAGATAAGACATAGCTAGTAAAGTACCGATTTCGAGCATCGTGAAGAGGTTCGTACCTCATTGCGTGTAACCAACTGCCAAACCCAAACTGTGAATCTTTGCATTACGTAGACCACAGGATCGATGTTTTGAGTTTTGTAACTCAAAACATACGTTTCAATAGGCATCCGATCATGCTTAGCCCGAAATGATCGGTGGCAACTCCAAGTGTTGGGCATTTTGTGATGGTCATCCTACACCAATAAGATGAGTGATTCATCTTATGGTCCCTCTTACTGTATTATAAGTCAAGAATCTGTACATTCTCGTTCTCATTACATCGTGAGAGAAAAGTCTCGGTCAAGAAGACATTTTCTTAGTCAGGAAAATATTTTAAGTTGTAGCATCCATAGATCCATGAGGATCCACCCCAGGGTACGTTGCGATAGTAGAAGGAACTTATGGTGCCAAATAATGAAAAAAAAAAGAGATTATTATGTGAATCTATGTTTGTCCAATTTTATGGATGAACTTTAATTCTAAAACTGGTAGAAAGTGAAGTTTTTCTTATGAAACCAAAGCATCATTATCATTTATCCCAATGAGGAGATTGTGTTTATGGTGCCTAATCATAAAAAGAAAGTATATTACTATGTGAAATCGTGTTTGTCTAAATTGACATACGAACATTAATTCTATAAAATGGTGGAAAGTGAAGCTTTTTGTATGAAACCAAATCATCAATGTCATTTATCCTAATAAGTAGCATAAGCTAATGGTGCCAAATAATAAAAAGAAAAGAGATTAATATGTGAATCCGTGTTTATCCCAATTGATAGATGAACTTTGATTCTAAAAATGGTGGGTAGAAAATTTTTTCTTATGAAACCAAAGTATCAATATCATTTATCCCATTGAGGAGATTGTGTTCATGGTGCCCAATCATGAAAAAAAAGGAGATTATTATGTGAATTTGTGCTTATCCCAATTGACAGATAATGTTTGATTCTAAAGAATGGTAAGAAGTGAAGTTTTGTTATGAAACCAAAGCATCGATTTATTTATCCCCATGAAGCGAATGAGTTTATGGTACCCAATCATAAAAAGAAAGCAGATTATTATGTGAATTCATATTTATCCAAATTGACATATGAACTTTGATTCTATAAAATGACAGAATGTGATGCTTTTTGTATGAAACCAAAGTATCAATGTCATTTATCCCAATGTGTGGAATGAGCTTATGGTATCAAATTATGAAAAGAAATGAGACTATTATGTGAATCGATGTTTGCCAAAATTGACAGAAGAACTTTAATTCAAAAATGGTAGAAAGTGAAGCTTTTTTTATGAAACCAAAGCATCAATACATTCGTCCCAATGACGAAAATGTGTTTATGGTGCCCAATCATGAAAAAAAAAAAGAGATTATTATGTGAATCCGTGTTTATCCCAATTGATAGATAAAATTTGATTCTAAAGAATGGTAGGCAATGAAGTTTTTCTTTTGAAACCAAAGCATCAATTTATTTATCCCAATGAGGGAAATGAGTTTATAGTGCCTGAACATGAAAAGAGAAGAGATTATTATACGAATCTGCAATTGTCCCAATTGATAGATGAACTTTAATTCTAAAAATTATGAAAATAAAAGCTTTTTTTATGAAGCCAAAGAATCAATGTCATTTATCCCATTTGCAGAATGATCTTACGGTGCCCAAACATGAAAAGAAAAGAGATTATTATGTGAATGTATTTTTTACCTTGTTGACACACGAGCTATGATTCCAAAAACTGGTTGAAAAAAAAGCTTATGAAACCAAAGCATCAATTTCATTTATCCCAATGAGGAGAATGAGTTAATGGTTCCTAATCATGAAAAGAAGGTAGATTAGTACATGAATACGTGTTTATCCTAATTGATAGGCGAACTTTGATTCTAAAAATGATGGGAGGAGAAGTTTTTCTTATAAAACCAAAGCTTCAATATCATTTATCCCAATAAGGAGATTATGTTTATGGTGCCCAATCATGAAAAGAAAGGAAATTACTATGTGAATCCGTGTTTGTCCAAACTAACATATGAACTTTAATTATATAAGATGGTGGAAAGTGAAGCTTTTTGTATGAAACAAAAGCATCATTGTCATTTATCCCAATTAGTTGAATAAGCTTATGGTGCCAAATAATGAAAAAAAAAGAGATTATTATGTGAATCCATGTTTATCCAAGTAGATAAATAAACTTTGATTCTAAAAATTATGGGAAGAAAAGTTTTTCTTATGATATCAAAGCATTAATATCATTTATCCCAATAAGGAGATTGTGTTTATGGCACCCAATCATGAAAAGAAAGAAGATTATTGTGTGAATCCGTGTTTGTCGAAATTAACATATGAACTTTAATTTTATAAAATGGTGGAAAGTGAAGCTTTTTGTATGGAACCAAAGCATCAATGTCATTTATCCCAATGAGTAGAACGAGCTTATGGTGCCAAATAATGAAAAGAAAGGAGATTATTACGTGAATCTATATTTGTCCAAATCAATGGATGAACTTTAATTCTAAAAATGGTAGAAAGTGTTTTTCTTATGAAACCAAGGCATCAATATCATTTATCCCAATAAAAAAAATGTGTTTATGGTGCCCAATCGTGAAAAGAAAGGAGATTATTATGTGAATCCATGTTTATCCCAATTGATAGGTGAATTTTGATTCTAAAAATGGTGGAAGAGAAGTTTTTCTTATGAAACCAAAGCTTCAATGTCATTTATCCCAATGAGGAGATTGTGTTTATAGTGCCCAATCATGAAAAGAAAGGAGATTATTATATGAATCCGTGTTTGTCCAAATTGATATATGAACTTTAAATATAAAAATGATGGTAAATGACGCTTTTTGTACGAAACAAAAGCATCAATGTCATTTATCGCAATGAGCTGAACGAGCTTATGGTGCTAGATAATGACAAGAAAAGAGATTATTATGTGAATCCATGTTTATCCAAATTGATAAATGAACTTTGATTCTAAAAATGGTGGGAAGAAAAGTTTTTCTTGTGAAATTAAAGCATCAATATCATTTATCCTAATGAGGAGATTGTGTTTATGGCACCAAATCACGAAAAGAAAGAAGATTATTGTGTGAATCCGTGTTTGTCCAAATTAACATATGAACTTTAATTCTATAAAATGGTGGAAAGTGAAGCTTTTTGTATGAAACCAAAGCGTCAATGTCATTTATCCCAATGAGTAGAACAAGCTGATGGCACTAAATAATGAAAAGAAAAGAGATTATTACGTGAATCTATGTTTATCCAAATCGATGGATGAACTTTAATTCTAAAAATGGCAAAAAAAGAAGTTTTTCTTATGAAACCAAGGCATCAATACATTTATCCCAATAAAGAGAATGTGTTTATGGCACCCAATCCTGAAAAGAAAGGAGATTATTATGTGAATACGTGCTTATACCAATTGATAGATGAACTTTGATTCTAAAAATGGTGTGAAGTGAAGTTTTTCTTATGAAAGCAAAGCCTCAACATCATTTATCCCAAGGAAGAGATTGTGTTTATGGCGCCCAATCATGAAAAGAAAGGATATTATTATGTGAATCTGTGTTTGTCCAAATTGACATACGAACTTTAATTCTATAAAATGGTGGAAAGTGAAGCTTTTTGTATGAAACCAAAGCATCAGTGTTATTTATCCCAATGAGTAGAAAGAGCTTATGGTGCCAAATAATGAAAAGAAAGGAGATTATTATGTGAATATGTGTTTGTCCAAATTGACGGATGAACTTTAATTCCAAAAATGGTAGCATGTGATGTTTTTCCTATGAAACCATGGCATCAACATCATTTATCCCAATGAGGAGAATGTGTTTATGGTGCCTGATCATTAAAAAAAAGGAGATTATTACATGAATCTATGTTTATCCTAATTGACAAATAAAATTTGATTCTAAAGAATGGTAAGAAGTGAAGTTTTTCTTATGAAACCAAAGCATCAATTTATTTATCCTAATAAGGGGAATTAGTTTATGGTGCCAAATCATGAAAAGAAAAGAGATTATTATACGAATCCATGTTTGTCCCAATTGACAAATGAACTTTAATTCCCAAATAGTGGAAAAAGAAGCTTTTTTTATTAAACCAAAGCACCAATGTCATTTATCCCCATGTGTAGAATGATCTATGGCACCGAACATAAAAAGAAAAGAGATTATTATGTGAATCCGTGTTTATTCTAATTGACACATGAGCTATGATTCCAAAAAATGGTTGAAAGAAAAGCTTTTCTTATGAAACCAAAGCATCAATGTTGTTTATCCTAATATGGAGAATGAGTTTATGGTTCCCAGTCATGAAAAGAAAGGAGATTATTATCTGAATCTGTGGTTATCCCAATTGATAGATGAGTTTTGATTCTAAAAATGGTGGGAAGAAAAGTTTATCTTATGAAACCCAAGCTTCATTATTATTTATCCCAATAAGGAGATGTGTTTATGGTGCCCAATCATGAAAAGAAAGGAGGTTGTTATGTGAATTCGTGTTTGTCCAAATTGAGATATGAACTTTAACTCTATAAAATGGTGGAAAGTGAAGCTTTTTGTATGAAACCAAAGTATCAATGTCATTTATCTGAATGAGTAGAACGAGTTTATGATGCCAAATAATGAAAAGAATGGATGTTATTTATGTGAATCAATGTTTGTCCAAATTGACGGACGAACTTTAATTCCAAAAATTATAGAAAGTGAAGTCTTTCTTAGGAAACCAAAGCATCAATATCATTTATCCCAATGAGGTAATCATGTTTATGGTGCCCAATCCTAAAGAGAAAGGAGATTATTACGCGAATCCGTGCTTATCTTAATTGATAAACAAAATTTGTTTTTAAAGAATGGTAAGAGGTGAAGTTTTCCTTATGAAACCAAAGCATCGATTTATTTATCCCAATAAGGGGAATGAGTCTATGCTGCCCAATCATGAAAAGAGAGGAGATTATTATACGAATCAACATTTGTCCCAATTGACAGATGAACTTTAATTCTAAAAATTTTGGAAAGAAAAGCTTTTCTTATGAAACAAAGCACTAATGTCATTTATCCCAATGTGTAGAATGATCTTATGGTACCCAAACATGAAAAGAATAGAGATTATTATGTGAATCTGTGGTTGTCCTAATTAACACATGAGCTATGATTCCAAAAAATGATTGAAAGAAAAGCTTTTCTTATGAAACCAAAGCATCACTGTCATTTATCCCAATAAGGAGAATGAGTTTATGGTTCGCAATCATGATAGGAAAAGAGATTATTACATGAATCTGTGTTTATCCCAATTGAGAGGTGAGCTTTGATTCTAAAAATGGTGGGAAAAAAGTTTTTCTTATGAAACCAAAGCATCAATATCATTTATCCCAATGAGGAGATTGGGTTTATGGTGCCTAATCATGAAAAGAAAAGAGATTATTATAAGAATCCATATTTATCCAAATTGATATACAAACTTTAATTCTATAAAACGGTGCAAAGTGAAGCTTTTTGTATGAAACCAAAGCATCAATGTCATTTTTGCCAATGAGTAGAATGAGCTTATCTTGCCAAATAATGAAAAGAAAGGAGATTATTACATGAATCTGTGTTTATCACAATTGATAGATGAACTTTGATTCTAAAAATGGTGGGAAGAGAAGTTTTTCTATGAAACCAAAGCATCAATATCATTTATAAGGAGATTGTGTTTATGGTGCCCAATCATGAAAAGAAAGAAGATTATTATGTGAATCCGTGTTTGTCCAAATTAACATATGAACTTTAATTCTATAAAATGGTGGAAAGTGAAGCTTTTTGTATGAAACCAAAGCATCAATGTCATTTATCCCAATGAGTAGAACAAGCTTATAGAGCCAAATAATGAAAAGAAAGGAGATTATGTGTATCTATATTTGTCCAAATCAATGGATGAACTTTAAGTGTAAAAATGGCAGAAAGTAAAATTTTTCTTATGAAACCAAGGCATCAATACATTTTCCCAATAAAGAGAATGTGTTTATGGCACCCAATCTTGAAAGGAAAGAAGATTATTATGTGAATATGTGTTGATAATTTGATAGATGAACTTTGATTCTAAAAACGGTGTGAAGAGAAGGTTTTCTTATGAAACCAAAGTATCAATATCATTTATTCTAATAAGGAGATTGTGTTTATGGTGCCCAATCATGAAAAGAAAGAAGATTATTATGTGAATCCATATTTGTTGAAATTGGCATACAAACTTTAATTCTATAAAATGGTGAAAAGTGAAGCTTTTTATATGAAACCCAACCATCAATGTCATTTATCCTAATAAGTAGAAGGAGCGTATGGTGCCAAATAATGAAAAGAAAGGAGATTATTATATGAATCTATGTTTGTCCAAATTGACGAACAAACTTTAATTCCAAAAATGGTAGAAAGTTAAGTTTTTCTTATGAAACCAAAACATCAATATCGTTTATCCTAATGAGGAAAATGTGTTAATGGTGCCTAATCATGAAAAAAAAGGGATTATTACGTGAATCCATGTTTATCTCAATTGATATATGAAATTTGATTCTAAAAATGGTAGGAAGTGAAGTTTTCCTTATCAAACCAAAGCGTCGATTTATTTATCCCAATAAGGGGAATGAGTTTATGGTGCCTAATCATGAAAAGATAGGAGATTGTTATACGAATTTTGTGTTTGTTTCAAATGATAGACGAACTTTAATTCCAAAAATAGTGGAAAGAGAAGCTTTTTTTATGAAACCAAAGCACCATTGTCATTTATCACAATGTTTAGAATGATCTTATGCTGCCCAAACATGAAAAGAAAAGAGATTATTACGTGAATCTGTGTTTGTCCTAATTGACATACGAGCTATGACTCTAAAAAATAGTTGAAAGAAAAGCTTTTCTTATGAAACTCAATGTCGTTTATCCCAATATGGAGAATAAGTTTATGGTTCCTAATCATGAAAAGAAAGGAGATTATTATGTGAATCTGTGGTTATCCCAATTGATAGATGAGCTTTGATTCTAAAATTGGTGGAAGAGAAGTTTTTCTTATAAAACCAAAGCTTCATTATAATTTATCCCAATCAGGAGATTGTGTTTATGGTGCCCAATCATGAAAAGAAATGAGATTATTATGTGAATCTGTGTTTGTCCAAATTGACATACTAGCTTTAACTCTATAAAATGGTGGAAAGTGAAGCTTTTTGTATGAAACCAAAGTATCAAAGTCATTTATCCTAACGAGTAGAACGAGGTTGTGATGCCAAATAATGAAAAGAAAAGAGATTATTTATGTGAATCTATGTTTGTCCAAATTTATGGATGAACTTTAATTCCAAAAATGGTAGAAATGAAGTTTTTCTTATGAAACCAAAGCATCAATATCATTTATCCCGATAAGGAAATCGTGTTTATGGTACCCAATCCTGAAAAGAAAGGAGATTATTACATGAATCCATGTTTATCTCAATTGATAGATGAAATTTGATTTTAAAGAATGGTAGAAGGTGAAGTTTTCCTTATGAAACTAAAGCATCAATTTATTTAACCTAATTAGGGGAATGAGTTTATGCTACCCAATCATGAAAAGAAAGGAGATTATTATATGAATTAGCATTTGTACCAATTGACAAACGAACTTTAATTCTAAAAATTATGGAAAAAGAAGCTTTTCTTATGAAACCAAAGTATTAATGTCATTTATCCCAATGTGTAGAATGATCTTATTGTGCCTAAACATAAAAGAATAGAGATTATTATGTGAATCTGTGGTTGTCCTAATTGACACGCGAGCTATGATTCCAAAAAATGGTTGGAAGAAAAGCTTTTCTTGTGAAACCAAAGCATCAATGTCATTTATCCCAACAAGGAGAATGAGTTTATGTTTTCTAATCATGACAAGAAAGGAGATTATTACCTGAATCTATGTTTATCCCAATTTAGAGATGAGCTTTGATTCTAAAAATGGTGGGAAGAAAAGTTTTTCTTATGAAACCAAAGCATCAATATTATTTATCCCAATGAGGAGATTGGGTTTATGGTGCCTAATCATGAAAAGAAAGGAGATTATTATGTGAATATGTGTTTGTCCAAATTGACATACCAACTTTAATTCTATAAAATGGTGAGAAGTGAAACTTTCTGTACGAAACCAAAGCATCAATATCATTTATGCCAATGAGTAGAATGAGCTTATGTTGCCAAATAATGAAGGGAAAAGAGATTATTACATGAATCTATGTTTATCCCAATTGATAGATGAACTTTGATTCTACAGACGGTGGGAAGAGAAGTTTGTCTTATGAAACCAAAGCATCAATATCATATATAAGAAGATTGTGTTTATGGTGCCCAATCATGCAAAGAAAAGAGATTATTGTGTGAATTCGTATTTGTCCAAATTGACATATGAACTTTAATTCTATAAAATGGTGGAAAGTAAAGCCTTTTTTATGAAACCAAAGCTTCTATGTCCTTTATCCCACTGAGTAGAGCGAGCTTATGGTGCCAAATAATGGAAAAAAAAAGAGATTATTACGTGATTATGTGTTTGTCCAAATCGATAGACGAACTTTAGTTCTAAAAATGGCTGAAAGTGAAGTTTTTCTTATTAAGCCAAGGCATTAATGTCATTTATCCCAATAAAGAGAATGTGTTTATGGTGCCCAATCATGGAAAAAAAAGAGATTATTACATGAATCCGTGTTTATGCCAATTAATAGACAAACTTTGATTCTAAGAATGGTGGGAAGAAAAGTCTTTCTTATGAAATAAAAGCATCAATATCATTTATCCCAATACTAAGATTGTGTTTATGGTGCCCAATCATGAAAAAAAAGAGATTATTATGTGAATCTGTATTTGTCTCAAATTGGAATACGAACTTTAATTCTATAAAATGGTGGAAAGTGAAGCTTTTTGTATGAAACCCAAGCATCAATGTCATTTATCCCTATGAGTAAAAAGAGCTTATGGTGCCAAATAATGAAAAGAAAGGAGATTATTATATGAATCTGTATTTGTCCAAGTTGACGGACAAACTTTAATTCCAAAAATGGTAGAAAGTGAAGTTTTTTTTATGAAACTAAAGCATCAATATCGTTTATCCTAATGAGGAAAATTTGTTTATGGTGCCTAATCATGAAAAAAAAAGAGATTATTACGTGAATCCATGTTTATCCCAATTGACAGAAGAAATTTGATTCCAAAAATGGTAGGAAGTGAAGTTTCCTTATCAAATCAGAGCATCGATTTATTTATCCCAATAAGTGGAATGAGCTTATGGTGCCCAATCATGAAAAGAAAGGAGATTATTATACGAATCCTTGTTTGTCTCAATTGACAGATGAACTTTAATTCCAAAATAGTGGAAAAATAAGCTTTCTTTATGGAACCAAAACACCAATGTCATTTATCCTAATCTGTAGAATGATCTTATGGTGCTTAAACATGAAAAGAAAAGTGATTATTATGTGAATCCATGTTTGTCCTAATTGACACATGAGTTATGATTCCAAAAAATGGTTAAAAGAAAAGCTTTTCTTATGAAACCAAAGCATCAATGTCGTTTATCCCAATGTGGAGAATGAGTTTATGGTTCCTAATCATGAAAAGAAAGGAGATTATGATGTGAATCTGTATTTATCCCAATTGATAGATGAGCCTTGATTCTAAAAATGGTGGGAAGAGAAGTTTCTCTTATGAAACCAATGCTTCATTATCATTTATCCCAATGAGAAGATTATGTTTATGGTGCTGAATCATGAAAAGAAAGAAGATTATTATGTGAATCCGTGTTTGTCTAAATTAACATAGGAACTTTAACTCTATAAAATGGTGGAAAATGAAGCTTTTTGTATGAAACCAAAGTATCAATGTCATTTATCCCAACGAGTAGAACGAGCTTATGATGCCAAATAATGAAAAGAAAAGAGATTATTTATGTGAATCTGTGTTTGTCTAAATTGACGGATGAACTTTAATTCCAAAAATGATAGATAGTGAAGCTTTTCTTATTAAACCAAAGCATCAATATCATTTATCCCAATGAGGAAATCATGTTTGTGGTGCCCAATCCTAAAAAGAAAGGAGATTATCATGTGAATCTGTGTTTATATTAATTAATAGATGAAATTTGATCCTAAAGAATGGTAGGAGGTAAAGTTTTCCTTATGAAACCAAAACATCGATTTATTTATCCTAATAAGGGGAATGAGTTTATGCTGCCCAATCATGAAAAGATAGGAGATTATTATGCGAATCAGCATTTGTCTCGATTGACAGATGAACTTAATTCTAAAAATTATGGAAAGAGAAGCTTTTCTTATGAAACCAAAGCATTAATGTCATTTATCCCAATGTGTAGAATGATCTTATGGTGCCCAAACATGAAAAGCATAAAGATTATTATGTGAATCCGTGATTGTCCCAATTGACACATGAGCTATGATTCCAAAAAATGGTTGAAAGAAAAGCTTTTCTTATGAAACTAAAGCATCAATGTCATTTATCCCAATGAGGAGAAAGAGTTTATAGTTCCTAATCATGACAAGAAAGGAGATTATTATGTGAATCCATATTGATCCTAATTGACAGATGAGCTTTGATTCTAAAAATGGTGGGAATAGAAGTTTTTCTTATGAAACCAAATTATCAATATCATTTATCCTAATAAGGAGATTAGGTTTATGGTGCCCAATCATGAAAAGAAAGAAGATTATTATGTGAATCTGTGTTTGTCCAAATTAACATACAAACTTTAATTCTATAAAATGGTGGAAAGTGAAGCTTTTTGTATGAAACCAAAGCATCAATGTCATTTATCCCAATGAGTAGAATGAGCTTATGTTGCCAAATGATGAAACGAAAGAAGATTATTATGTGAATCCATATTTATCCCAATTGATAGACAAACTTTGATTCTAAAAATGGTGGGAAGATAAGTTTTTTTTATGAAACCAAAGCATCAATATCATTTATGAGGAGATTGTGTTTGTGGTGCCCAATCATGCAAAGAAAAGAGATTATTGGGTAAATCTCTATTTGTCCAAATTGACATATGAGCTTTAATTCTATAAAATAGTGAAAAATGAAGCTTTTTTTATGAAACCAAAGCTTCTATGTCCTTTATCCCAATGAGTAGAACTAGCTTATGGTGCTAAATAATGGAAAATAAGGAGATTATTATGTGATTATGTGTTTGTCCAAATCGACGAACAAACTTTAATTCTGAAAAAATTAGAAAGTGAAGTCTTTCCTATTAAGCCAAGGCATTAATATCAATATCATTTATCCCAATGAAGAGAATGTGTTTATGGTGCCCAATCATGAAAAGAATGGAGATTATTACGTGGATTCGTGTTTATGCCAATTAATAAACAAACTTTGATTCTAAGAATAGTGGGAAGAGAAGTCTTTCTTGTGAAACCAAAGCATTAATATCATTTATCCCAATAAGGTGATTGTGTTTATGGTGTCCAATCATGAAAAGAAAGGAGATTATTATGTGAATTCGTATTTGTCCAAATTGGCATATGAACTTTAATTCTATAAAATGGTGGAAAGTGAAGCTTTTTGTATGAAACCCAAGCATCAATGTCATTTATCCCAATAAGTAGAAAGAGCTTATGGTGCCCAACAATGAAAAGAAAGAAGATTATTATGTGAATCTGTATTTCTCCAAATTGACTAACAAACTTTAATTCCAAAAATGGTAGAAAGTGAAGTTTTTCATATGAAACCAAAGCATCAATATCGTTTATCCTAATGAGGAAAATGTGTTTATGGTGACCAATCATGAAAAAAAATGAGATTATTACATGAATCCATGTTTATCCCAATTGACAGATGAAATTTGATTCTAAAAATGGTAGGAAATGAAGTTTTCCTTACTAAACCAAAGCATCAATTTATTTATCCCAATGAGTGGAATGAGCTTATGGTGCCCAATCATGTAAAGAAAGGAGATTATTATACGAATCCGTATTTGCCCCAATTGACAGACAAACTTTAATTCCAAAAATAATGGAAGGAAAAGCTTTTTTTATGAAGACAAAGCACCAATGTCATTTACCCCAATGTGTAGAATGATCTTATGGTGCCAAAACATGAAAAGAAAAGAGATTATTATGTGCATCCATGTTTGTCCTAATTGACACATGAGCTATGATTCCAAAAAATGGTTGAAAGAAAAGCTTTTGTTATAAAACCAAAGCATTAATGTCATTTATCCCAATATGAGGAAGGAGTTTATGGTTCCTAATCATGGAAAGAAAGGAGATAATTATGTGAATCTGTGTTTATCCCAATTGATAGATAAGCTTTGATTCTAAAAATGGTGGGAAGAGAAGTTTTTCCTATGAAATCAAAGCCTTAATATCATTTATCCCAATAAGGAGATTGTGTTTATGGTGCCCAATCATGATAAGAAAGGAGATTATTATGTGAATCCGTGTTTGTCCAAATCGACATACGAACTTTAACTTTATAAAATGGTGGAAAGTGAAGCTTTTTGTTTGAAACCAAAGTATCAATGTCATTTATTCTAACAAGTAGAACGAGCTTATGATGACAAATAATGAAAAGAAAGGAGATTATTTATGTGAATCTGTGTTTGTCCAAATTGATGGATGAACTTTAATTCAAAAAATGGTAGAAAATGAAGTTTTTCTTATGAAACCAAAGCATCAATATCATTTATCCCGATAAGGAAATCGTGTTTATGGTGCCTAATCCTAAAAAGAAAGGAGATTGTTATGTGAATCCATGTTTATGTCAATTGATAGATGAAATTTGATTCTAAAGAATGGTAGGAGGTAAAGTTTCCTTATGAAACTAAAGTATCAATTTATTTATCCTAATTAGGGGAATAAGTTTATGCTACCCAATCATGAAAAGAGAGGAGATTATTATACGAATCAGCATTTGTCCCAATTGACAGACAAACTTTAATTCTAAAAATTATGAAAAGAGAAGCTTTTCTTATGAAACCAAAGCATTAATGTCATTTATCCCAATGTGTAGAACTATCTTACGGTGCCCAAATATGAAAAGAAAAGAGATTATTATATGAAACCGTGTTTGTCATAATTGACACATGAACTATGATTCCAAAAAATGGTTGAAAGAAAAGCTTTTCTTCTGAAACCAAAGCATCAATGTCATTTATCCCAATGAGTAGAATGAGTTTATGCTTCCTAATCATGAAAAGAAAGGAGATTATTATATGAATCTGTGTTTATCCTAATTGATAGATGAACTTTGATTCTAACAATGGTGGGAAGATAAGTTTTTCTTAAGAAACCAAAGCATTATTATCATTTATCCAAATGAGAAGATTGTGTTTATGGTGCTCAATCATGAAAAGAAAGGAGATTATTGTGTGAATCCATGTCTATCCAAATTGACATATAAACATTAATTCTATAAAATGGTGGAAAGTGAAGCATTTTGTATGAAACCAAAGCGTTACTATCATTTATCCCAATGAGTGGAACGAGCTTATGGTGCCAAATAATAAGAAGAAATGAGAATATTACATGAATTTGTGTTTGTCAAAATTGACAGGCAAACTTTAATTCTAAAAATGACAGAAAGTGAAGTTTTTCTTATAAAACCAATGCATCAATATCATTTATCCCAATAAGAAGAACATGTTTATGGTGCCCAATCATAAAAAGAAAGGAGTTATTACATGAATCCGTGTTTAACCTAATTGACAGACAAAATTTGATTCTAAAAAATGGTGGGAAGTGATGTTTTTCTTATGAAACCAAAGCATTAATTCATTTATCCCAATAAGGAGAATAAGTTTATGGCACCCAATCATAAATAGAAAGGAGATTATTATGCGAATCTATGTTTGCCCTAATTGATAGACAAACTTTGATTCTAAAAATGGTGGAGAGTGAAGCTTTTTTTATGAAACCAAAGCATGAATGTCATTTATTCCAATGAGTAGAATGAATTTCTGGTGCCCAAACATGAAAAGAAAGGAGATTATTATGTGAATCTGTGTTTGTCTTAATTGACACACAAACTTTAATTCTATAAAATGTTAGAAAGCAAAGCCTTTTGTATGAAACCAAAGCGTCAATGCCATTTATCTTAATGAGTAGAATGAGCTTATGATGCCAAATAATAAAAAGAAAGGAGGTTATTATGTGAATCTATATTTGTCTAAATCGATAGATGAACTTTTATTCTAAAAATGGCAGAAAGTGAAGTTTTTCTTATAAAACCAAAGCATCAATATCATTTATCCCAATGAGGAGAATTTGTTTACGGTACTCAGTCATGAAAAAAAAGTAAATTATTAAGTGGATTGCTGTTTACCCTAATTGATAGATGAATTTTGATTCTAAAAAATGGTGGGAAATGATTTTTTCTTATGAAACCAAAGCATCAATTCGTTTATCCTAATGAGGAGAATGAGTTTATGGCACACAATTATAAATAGAAAGATATTATTATGCGAATTCGTGTTTATCCTAATTGATAGATGAACTTTGATTCTAAAAATGGTGCAAAGTAAAGCTTTTTTTATGAAACTAAAGTATCAATGTAATTTATCCCAATGAGTGGAAAGAGCTTATGGCACCCAAGCATGAAAGAAAAGAGATTATTATGTGAATCCATGTTTGTCCTTATTGACACATGAACTTTGATTCTAAAAAATGGTTGAAAGAAAAGCTTTTCTTATGAAACCAAGGCATCAATGTCATTTATCCCAATAAGGAGAATGAGTTTTTGGTTCCTAATCATGAAAATAAAGGAGATTATTACATGAATCTGTGTTTATCCCAATTGATAGATGAACTTTAATTCCAAAAATGGTGGGAAGAGAAGTTTTTCTTATGAAACCAACTCATCAATATCATTTATCGCAATGAGAAGATTGTGCTTATGGTGTCTACTAATGAAAAGAAAGGATATTATTGTGTGAATTAGTATTTGTCCAAATTGACATACTAGCTTTAATTCTATAAAATGGTGGAAAGTGAAGCTTTTTGTATAAAACCAAAGCATCAATGTCATTTATCCTAATGAGTAGAACGAGCTTATGGTGCCAAATAATGAAAAGAAAAGAGATTACTATGTGAATCTGCGTTTGTCCAAATTGACAGACGAATTTAATTCCAAAAATGGTAAAAAGTGAAGTTTTTCTTATGAAACCAAAGCATCAATATCATTTATCCCAATAAGGAGAATG
>JBBYHL010455551.1:3083-15459 GCA_038381835.1 Adansonia madagascariensis | reverse complement strand
TGTTGGCTTGAGTTGCTAGGTTGACTCTGTTTCTGGACAATCCTCACAGGAAGGTAGAGCCATCAACAACAGCAATCTTGGACCTGAGAAGCAAAAACCTGCCTTGGAAGTGGTTTAGTTAAACCATTTACAAGTTGATCTTTGATGGAGATGTAAGACACTTGAAGTTGACCATTGTGAACATGTTGGCACACAAAGCGGTAATTGAGTGCCAGGTGTTTCATTGTAGAGTGGAAGATGGGATTGGCACTAAGATACGTGGACCCAATGTTATCACATAAAAATTGGTGGTTTAGGAGAGTAGATGTGTAAGTCCGCCAATAGATTTAGGATCTAGACAAGTTCTCGTGTATTATTTGCAATTGCTTAATATTCTGCTTCCACTACAAGAAATTAGATTTTTACTGATTTTTTTAATTTTTAGCGGTATTTTTAAACGTCGTTAATTATTTTAGTGATGTTTTATCATAAATCGCAAAAAGCGTCACTGAAAATAATTTCGTTAAATTTAATAGCATTTTTTTTAAAAAATACTGCTAATATTACGTCGTTTCTAAAGGTTTTTAGCGGTATTTTAAAATGCCATAAAAATATCAAAAAAAATTATGGGGATAAGACTTTTTAGTGGCATTCTAGTAGGAATGCCGCAAAATTTTAGTTCTTTTATTGGCGTTTATGCAGAAAACGTCGTTAGAGATTATGTCTTTTAGCGGCATTTATCTTAAAACGCTGTTAAAAGGCATAATCTCTAGCGGTGCTTTCTTCATAAAATGCAGTAAAAAAATGGGATTTTTTGGTTTATATGAGGTTTGTATCGGTGTTTGTGCTCTTAAAATGCCGTTAAAAGTCCATATTTGTAATTAGCATACTTTTAGGATATAGTTTCATATGATTTTCTTATATAATTATTATCAAAATTTAACCTCAAATTAAACGCATTACAAGAATTAGAGAGGAGAATATGAGAAATAAAACTATATTATATATTCAATACAAATATTCATGCAACTATTGTGTTTCTTAAAACTTAAAAAAAACAGTGTTCATACAACTTAAACAAATACCTAAGTTAAAAACATTAGCAGTTAGAGTGATACTAGAAGAATATTTTCTGCAACACATTCGGTATCATAAGATTAACCTATTAAAAAATAAAAAAGCATTAATATATGCCAAATTACATTAAAAATTAAAAAAATTTAAACTATAATATATACCTAAGATGGAGGATCTTGTGAGAACCTTTATTGTATTAAATCCATTGGTGACTCAAACTGTGACTGCAAGTGCTAATATTTTCTTCTATCTCCATCTCTCTCAGCTCCTATCGCATCGATCTACAGTTGCATCTCTTCTCTCTCTTTTTGAACTTCATTTGCATATTGGTTTTATGAACGATGTTAAGAATTGCATCTAAAGTAGCTAAATGGTGTTGGACTTAAACTGACGCTTTGAACCAGTCCATTTCTTTCTTTTCCAGTAACTTCATTAAAAATTTGATTCTCTATATTATGCATATGCACTGAATTATTAGATGATGCAGTAGGTTTATACTTAGTAATTTTTTCCTTTGCTTTCTCTTATAAAATAATAAAATTGACATTATTTTTAAAATATAATTGCAAATAAAAAAGATAATTGAGAAGATAACATGCCACAATTTGTTGTATCTCAATGTTCAAATATGAGCCATCTTTTTTCGTATGAGTTAACTGAAATAATTCAACTCGTTCGATCTTCTCACCTTGTTCAGGTTCCTACAAAATAAGCATAATTTAAAAACCAAACATTATAGCAACTTTCACATTTCAGTAATTATAATATCATCAGTTTACCTTACATAAACAATTATCACAACAAATATAACATTTAAACAAGTCTAATATAATAAACTCAAATAAATAAAAATAAAATTATAAATATAGCATTTCTGATATAATCATCTTTCACTTTATTTATCAAGGTTCATAAATGTCTTCTTCGACATCGTTGCAAACCCACTGCACTTCTGTACTCATACTAGTGATAGTTTTATCCAAGTTTTGATCGGCAAAAGGCAAACATTCAATTCTTTGTTCAACATCATCTGCATATCCATCACCCATATCAAGCAAGTCTCTAGGTGTGTTACGAAGTACAACATACCAACTCACATCATTCGGATCTTTAGAATAAAAGAGTTGTTTACTTAAAATGAAAAAAAAAACATAAGGCTCGTCAATTAATTCTTGACCAGTGTGAATTAATCGAGAGAACCATGGTAAATCCGAGTTAATCTTTTTTAATACCTCTATTGATATCAACCCAATCACATTGAAAGAACATGTCTTTGCACTAGCCATAATAATCTATCTCAATAATATCATTACTAATTCCATAATAATCAACATCTTCCTTAACAAGATTACTATCCCTCGCAGTCGCATAGCTTGTAGTCTTAGAAACAACTCCATCGTTTTGAGTTCTTCTAAATCTTTCATGAGATTTAGATTTCATACTAAATCCATTGATGATAAATGCACTGTATCTTTTTACAATTTTATTTAGGCCTTGTGAAAGATACATCACTTACTTTGCTAACATCCATTCCACTCCAAACATATTAAAAGAGACATAATTATTTTATAATTTTAATTCATAAAAAAAATAATTTAAAAGTAGGTATGCTACTCAAAATTCATCCACTTGTGAAAATTTTTTTGCAAATAACTTATCAAGCTAGTGAAGGTATGATCTTTAAGAACATATACAAGCTCTCAATAAATTTCTATACTCACTAAGAAAAAAAATTATGTTAAATTAAGAAAGTAAAAGTTTTATGTTATTAATGTCACAAAAGATGCATTGAATTAAAACTTACATGCATAACGATTCCACTGCATCATGGTGAAATAGCACATACCGATGTGTTTATGCCCAAGATTTATCATCTAGCTTAATCATTTCAACTTTGCTAATTGGTTGCCTAATACTTTCAAATAAAAAAGTCTCGACAAAGCCATTATCTAGGACTCAGTCTATTAAATCTTGTTTAAGGTTATAAATAACTTAGATGTTCCAAAACAACTTCACGCATATGCCAATCAACATTAGCACACCTCGAACGAAAACAAAGAATCATGTTATCTTTACTTGCATTATGAAAAGCAAAATTCAGAAAACTTTGCACTCTATCTGTGTACTCTTCATTTAACCTTGACTTTTGCATGCAACTCTTATCCATTTCATATTTCAACAAGTCTAAATACCCTAAACAATATAACTCTAAATTATGATATCTTGAGTATAAATATGAAATATTACAAATATCGTAGAAACATTATTGAATTAAATAATAATAAGCATATTATACATGTTATGTAACACAAAGACACAATCACGATACCCAATCTGAATACATAATGAAAACCACAATATATATACAACATCAAACACATTATTAAAAAATATCATTGTAAAAATTTAAAAATAATAATAAAATTACTTGTAATAAACATAAAATGACAAAGAAATCAATGGTAAGCGAACTAACATTGAGCGAGAGGTCGAATTGCCAAACGGCCATGAAATGAAAATAAAGTTAATAAATTGAATTTTTAATTAAATTAATATTAAATAGATAAGCATTAATATTAAAATAATATCAAATACATAATACTAAATACATTAATATTTAATACAAAACATTAATATTATAAAAATATAAAAAAATTATAATAAATTAAAAAAATTAAAATCTTTAATAAAATATGTATTTAAACATTTTATATTTTTAATAAAAAATTAAATTCCTAATTTTATTGGGTGCTTAAGAGCACTACTCAGTGCTTTTAAATTAAAAAAAATATTGATAAAATAAAAACCCAATTAGGTGTTTTTAATTAAATGCGAAAAGATTATTTTAGCGGTGTTTTTTCTTGAAATGCCGGTAAAGATCAAATGTACACAATTTAGTGGCAATTTTACAAGAAATGTCACTAACAAACGTCGCTAAAAATCAAATTTGCTATAGCGTTTCGTTAAGAATTGAGCTATGGACATTTGTTTAGAAGATTTCCACGAGATAAGATTGCCAACTAGATAGATTATATAACAGTAGTGGATGAATTATCATCCAAATTTCCTACCCAATTAGATTCATTAAAGGCAAACAGAGTCAACTTAGAACTTTTCCAATGGTTAAATAGAGCCTTTGAGATATATTAAATTTTTTTTTCAAGCTAGACTAATAGTAAGGACTTGGAGCATGCATGAACTAGGAGAGTTTATCAACAAAGAATGCAATATCAAGTCTGTTAATAGAAAGGTACAGTAAAGATCCAATATTTCTATATGTTATGGCATTAAAAGGTGTAGCTCTATCTTTTTATGATAGGGTACAGCTACAACCAGTGACATGGTAACTGCTTTAGCAAAGAGCATATCAAACTTTTCTTGAATGTCTCTAATGTACTTGACTTGAGAAAAAAATACCAAAAGTTGTATTAATAACTTCAACCCCTTAAAAAGAAGTTGAGATTATCGAGATCTTTGAGAAAGAACCATTTAGATAATTTATGAAATAGATCTTAACAGCTACTTATTTTTGCCCGTGATCAAAAGATCATCAACATAGATAAGGAAATAGAACAAAAATAGTCCGTTGAGAAGATGAACAGTGATGCATCAATAATTGAATTTTGAAAATGAAAACTAAGGAGAAAAGAGATCTACTTATAATACCAAGCTCTTAGAACCTATTTGAGACCATAAATTGCTTTATGTAGTTTGCATACATAGTCTAGATTATCTTTATTAAAGAATCTTAGAGGTTAAGCCATATACACTTGCTCAAACAATGTGTTTAAAGCGTTATTGGCTTGATAACAAGATAGAAGGTATCTTGTAATCAATGCCTAGGAGTTGATGAAAGCATTTTGCCACTAGTCTGGCTTTATGTTTATCAATAAAGCCTTCTGGCTTAAGTATTAGCCTAATGATCCATTTGTAACTAATGACATTCAGTTAGGAATTAGGTGGAATAAGATCCTAAGTGTGATTTTTGAGTAAGTCGTTAAATTCAAAGTGAGGGCTATACTAAGACAAGTTAGTTCAAAAGTAGGAGGTAGAAGATGTTTTAAGACTCAGAGTATTGGAATAGCAGGTTGGTGAGAACTGGGAGTAACAGGGTGAGTACTTGACTCCGTAGGCTCTTTTATAAAAAGAGAAAAAGACCATTACCTAATAAAAAGAAGCAGTGGGAGAAATCTGTTGTGAAATCTTAGAAAATGAATGATCAATAACTAAAGTAGTAGCCTATGTTGCAAAATTTGAACATGATATAGTATTAATGTACTAACGGATTACTATGAATTTTTGTAAGGAGTCTATGTGAAGAGATTTAAATGGGAAACTGGTTTTTTATAGAACAATACATAATATGAGATATAGATTTTGTTAAAGGAAGGGTCAATAATGAAATGCACTTTGAGAGGTATAGTATACTAAGAAAACACAAAACTTAGATTTTGGTTGCATTTTGTGGCTGCTATAAGGCTTAAGCCAGGGATACCAAAGATTCTAAGTTTGTTGTAAGTTAGAAGAGTTTGAAATAGAACCTCATATCATGATTTAAAGTTGATTAATGGTGTTGAGCAATTGTTTATAAGATAAATAGCTGTTAGACATGCATAAGACCAGATGGTAAGTGGCATAAAGGCATGATGAAGAAGGGTCAGTCTAATTTTAACTATATGCTTGTGTCTTTTTTTTTTTTTGATCAATTGTATTCAAATGTACAAGGTGGTATAAAAAAGTAAGAGATACCATGACTATTAAGAAGATATGATACTTTCTTATACATGCCACCATTATTTGAATATATGGAAATAATGGATGCAGTTAAAAAATTTTTAATAGTGGCTTTGAATGCATGAAAGATTGTATAAACATCAGATTTTGACTTCGTAAGAAATAGCCATTTGTTTTTTTCATAGTGATCAATAAACATAACATAATATCTATCACCATTGATGGGTGCTCTGTGTGTTGGTCCTCAAACTTCAATGTAAAGTAATTTTAGAAGTTTAGAACTTGATAAATTAGATTGAGAAAAACAATTTATGTCTTTTATTACAAAGGCAAGAATCACAAACTAACATTGTACTTGAATTCTTATATGATAAATTGAAAGACTTAAGCATATGATTAAGACTTTGGAAAAAGGATGACCAAGTTAATTGTGCCAAAGATTGATGGAGTTTCCAACATTGATTAAATCTAAAGAAACGGGCATGAAACTATGAATTTATATGAGTCATTCTTGCTCAAATCTTCGACAAGTGTTTCCCTCATGCTTACATTTTTCACCAGAAATGAAAAATGAAAAAATTAAACAAAAACATAGTTAGTTCTGCAAAATTAAAACATAAAAAGAAGATTTCTTCGCATATCAAAAACAGATAAAGTGTTAGATAATTAAAGATCTTGGTGATAGTAGAAATAAAAAAATAAACCAATATGACTAATTTGCAAGCCTAGGCCATCTCCAACTAACAGTTCACCAGGTCCTCTATAATCTATGTAGAGAAATAGATTAGCAAGATCAGTGGTTACATGATTAGATGCCCCCAAGTCTATAACCTAATGTCCATTGTTTTATAAAGAGGAAGATTACGTGAGATTATTAGTTGCAAGGTCCCTGACAGTGCTCTATTGAGTTAACAAAGTTATAGTAGCATGGTCATGTTTGTCACATAACATATTGATTTTGGTTGAGGTGATTATCCTATAGTAAACTATTTTTTCTTCTAATATGAAAATTAGTTCCTGGTTAAGTTAGAGTAATAAGAACCTTTAGATGGTCCTCCTCTATAATAATAATTCTTTTTACATTATTTGGAATAGTTGGCATAGGTGGTCATACTATAAGGATAAAGAAATTATCTTTTAGTTTAGGTGTTGCTTCAAAGTTTACAAGCTTGTCATGAAGTTCTTTAAATGAGATGTCTAATTATCTAGCTCTTATAGCTGTAGGGGGTTTTTTTAACTCTGAGCCAAGTCTATTCAATATAAAAATGCAAATATCCTCTTCAGCAATTGTTGATTGTGCCAGTGCTAATCATTTGCAGTAGTTTTCATTAATTGCAAGTAATATGCTATAAATCTGCCATCTTGAGCTGTCAGTGTTAGTTTTTTCTTTGGAAACATGATTCACAACTTGGTCTTGATGGCAAAAGTTTTAGAGGGTACATCACATGCTTTATGAGAGGTTTTGGAAGTTACGATGAGAGGAACAATTGATTGTAAGACTGATGCTATGATACCATTTAAAATAAATTTATGTTGCCCATGCCAAAATGTATATTATAGATTGAAAACTTATTTTAAGTTGATTGTAATCATTACATTTGGACTTAAATATGTTCCAGTAGGTAGTTTTCAAGATCATAACCAGTAGGAAATGTAACTAATTTTGCCATAAATGAAAATTTAAAAAAATTAGTTTTAAGGGACTTGTGCTACAACTTTGATGGAAATAGGTCCAAGAACAATATAATTAGAGCCAAGAGTGATGATTAATGAGTTTGTTTTTGCTTCCATCATAAATTGAGCAAAGGATCAAAAGGCTTTAAGCTTTAAAGGCTCTGATACCATATAAGAAGTGTTGAATTATTGTAAAGAAGATTAATATTAAAGTGATCAACTTTAGCAGTTTATACAGGATACATGACTAGAGTATTTACACCTTTCAGAATATATATATATATATATATATGATTAGGACAATGATTTAACCAACTGCAGAAATTATCAATTACATAATTTATAGAGATCATATTAGGCAGCTAATTAGGTGATTATCTTAATTGTTAGCTCAGATTGTGTTGACTTAATGTTGGTGTGATTTATTGAGTTAACTTTGTTCTTGTAGTCCTCGATACTAGATGCCACATCTTCAGTATAATTATCTAAGCCAACTAGACTAAGTCTTGGATTTTAAAATTGCCATTATATTACCTTTTATTTTTGTTTGTAATCTCAACATTTTGATTATTTAGAGAATAATGCGTTAATTAAGGGATTTTTTTTAATACGATTACGGTGTTCTCGAATTTGAAGTGTACTTAATTTTTCTTTTAAGTAATTTCTTAGTTTGATACATTTAAGGTTTTACTTATAGAATATTCTCTCCAAAGATTGAACCTTAGTTGGCAAAAATAACTAGCCTTTCTTCTTACTTACTAGACAAATCCTTGTAGATAAAAAATGACTTTGTTGTACTTTTGTTTTGTCATAAAGAAGTTTGTAGTTTAGAGATAGGGACAGAGTTGCAGATGCTGTGATTTGAATCTAACCTTGGTTGAAGCCACCATTTAAAAATAATTGCATAAATAAACTAAGTTAAGTTTCAGGTTCTTGTTTTGTTTGACTATGCCTCTTGTTCTTAATTTGTTGAATGAATTTATTCTTTTATGACCAAAAAAATGTGGCAGTTATTTAGAGTAAAAAAAATGTTCAAAATAATACTATGAATTTAATTTAAAATATAAAAAGGTGATATATGATGAAACAGTAACAAATTTCTATTATTTTTGTTTTTATTAATTTTTATTTCCTTGTTTTTAATATTTTAAAAAAAGAAAAACATCTTCATTCTTTAATATTTTTTGGACTCTACCTTAATTGGTATTTTAAAAAATATATGCTTATGTCCATGTCTGCTAATGATAGAAGAAAAATCAAATCTTTGATACAATATTCCTTTTCCTTATCTTTGCGATTGGATTGAATAAGAATATAAGTGAAGTGGTAGTATTTTTATATTTTTTTGGTGTAAAATTATGACTTAGAATTTGGCTTGGGTCGAGTCATTTTGTGCAAGGTAATTTTAAGTGAAAATTTGAAGAATCTTGAGTTTGAATTATCTCAAATTCAAGTTATTCTTAGTTTAGATTTTATTTTGATTTGACATTTGAGTTTTTTGAGTTTGTATCTTTTGACTTAAATCATTTCAAGGCCATATTATTAATTTTAAAATCGAATCAATATAATTTTGGTATACCTCTAATTATATTTTAAAGATATTTTAGAGGTGATAAGTTAATGAGTTGGACTTTGTTTAGGTTCAATCATTTCTTGATAGATAATTTTGAGCAAAAGAAATTTTGAATCAATTTGAGTTTGAATAATTTTAAATTTGAGTTTGGATCTTTCAAATCTATCATTTGAATTTTTTTTTTTAAGTTCAAATTATTGAGCTCAGGTGGTTTTAGGTCCACTTTATTGAATTTTTAAAATCAAATCAATATACTTTCAAATTAATTTTGTTAGATCTTTTTCATGTTTAAGTTTGATGAATTTAAATTGTTAACTTTTTTTTATCAAACTGAACTAGATAGAATTCAAGTTTGATTTAATTGAAATTTTGGGATTAGAAAATGCTTTTACAACTTTAACCACATAAAAAAAATGAACATTTGAAGTCCTCAAGTTCGTATAATGATAAATTCGATCATTATCGAATTAAACGAACTTGTTTCAATGGAAATAATTACAATTATCTCCTATACCGATGGTGGAATAAAAACTCGAAAAGTTGGGTCAATAGGGTGACGTTTGTCACCTATTTATTTATTTATTTATTTTTACTTTTTTAAATATCCAATAATTATTCCATGCTTAATTTGGTATTTTTTCCAAATGGAACTAATGGTATGTTTGGTTGACTGAAATGAAATAGAGCTAGATTAGAATAGAATAACTATAGTAGTAGTTTGGTTAGTGGAATAGAACACTATAGAATTTGAACCTTCAACAAAAGGGATTTTAATCCCCTAAAGTAATTTCTTATTCTACCCAAAGGCGGAATAGCCATTCAGTTGTGGGGCACTGAATGGTTATTCAAGGATTTTGCGGAATAAGGCCATAATCAGCTATTTTGCTCAATAGTTATTCTGCGAATCAAACAGCCGAGTTACTACACCGCGCTGAATAGACCCATAATGAAAAAGCTATTACAGTGAACTAGATATGGTGCAAATGTTTCATAAAATCACAAACTATTTTTCTATATTCATATTTCAAAGTTGTTCTGATTAATAATTCTTAGCTAATTAATTTAAAACTAAAACCACTATGACACATGTTGATACTCGATTATATTATCAAGTCTTATAGTTGACAATCAATCACATCACCCCACATTAAGCTCATATGAAAATGACCTTCAAATAGGATTAAGCCGACAAGAACTAAATATATATGAAAAATTTAAAATTTCACTTTGTTAGTTCATATAATTATTTTTAAAAAGTGGTATTAAGAAGGTCTAAAATTTGAATTTGAATATCTATAACCCTTACTCAGTTAATTCATGCAATTAGCTTTAAAAGATGATATCCATCAGGTCTGAAATTCAAATCTGAGCATCCTTAACCTTTTGACTCAATTGGTTCATACAATTATCTTTAAGAGATGACATCCAATAAGTCTAGAGTTTAAATTCAAGTATTCGTAATCCTTTAATTGAAATTGTTTAAATAACTATCTTTAATAGGTGAAATCCAGTTGACTTAAAGTTCAAATCCTTAGTTGGTTTATATAGTTATCTTTAAGAGACGGCATCCAACTGTCTAGAGTTCAAATCCAAGCATTTGTAATCCCTTCCCCTATTTCTAAACCGTGATCTCTTTTGTACCAAAAATAAATAAATATAAAAATAACTTTGTATAGATAAGCAAGCTTAAAAAACACTCCACTTGGCATAATTACAACTCAAATATTTCGAATTTAATATCATAAGCAACAAAGCATGATGTGCTAGTTTCAAGATGGAAGTTAAGATTAGGTTAATTAATTAAACTAAATTAGGTACAAATTGAGGGTTCTAATTTTCTTTCAAATTAATTAATCATTGTTTGTTTGTCTTAAAAAAAATTATATATTTTGGAATTTGGAGGAGACATAGGGAGACAGGGCAACATGACGACAATGATATTACATAATTTTAATTTATATATGCTTACGAAGTAGAAACAACATTATTAGGTTGTCTGCTACGAAAACCATGCATTAAAATTAATATTAATATTAATATTAATATTAAATATTAATATTAACTTGCTACTTGTTTATGTATAGCATCAACACACGCTTGCAGGCAGTCACAATGATGCTTATTTGTTTATTTAACGAAAGAATTCTTGTTTTATTTAATTGTTATAATAATAGCTTACCTATTATTACATTATTTTAAATAGTGATGTCATAAATAAAGCTAATATAGTATTTATCTTAAGTAATTTTAAACTTGCACGGATAAACAAATGAAATATAATTTTCTTTATATTTAAGTAATACTATTTATAAAAATAATAATGTACTAATTTTAAACCTATACTATGCACGGATAAACAAATCAATTTTAATTTTTGTTACATTTATATAATGTTATTCAAAAAGTTAAATATATTTTATTTTGAAAATGATAATGTATTTATAATTTAGATTAGATAAAAATTATTCATGATAATAAAGTTGGAATCTAATTTCATTAATGGTAATAAAAAAATATTTATAAATATAATAATTTAACATGCACATTTGACTCTTATGTCATATAAAAATATGATTGAATAAATGCACTAGAATCTTTTATCTTTTAACTTGTTAAAAAAACAATACACATATATTTCAAAACCAACTCATAAATAAGGTTAGTATAGTGTTTATGTTAATTAAGTAATTTATTGTTAATTTTAGAACAAGTATTATCAAATTATGACAAATGTGAGTTCTATGATTACCTTGTGAAATTTAGAACTACTAATTATATGCAAGCTAGTTTTCAAATAATAAAATTTTTTAGCATTTTATCTTTATAGTTAACTTTCAAATTAATCATTTTTTCTCCGTTCACGAGTTCGGTCAAAAGGAAAAAAAGATAAGAAATTTTTTATATTTAGAGCACCGACAGTATATATATATATATATATATTATTAATAGATCAAATAAAATTTTATTCGTAAAATAATATTATTATTTAATTTATTAATAGCGTATAAATTAAATATAAATTCTTCTTTTAATCTTTGGAAACTCCCAAGTTTCTGGGCCCAAGACCTTTTTTTGTCTGAAGTCCAAAACCAGTTTCCTTTCTTTAAAGCCCTATATTCATATTATATTTATATATTTTATTATTTTATAATAATATTTAAAATATTTTATATTTTATATTTATATAAATTTTAATATTTTAATAATTGATGTTATATAAATTTTAAAATATATATTAGTATCACGTTGTGATTACTTTATCTATCATAATCATGTAACGGTGTTGTGTTCTTGCCCAGCAAAACCTCCAAGTCCAAGTTTCATGTAATTATAACTAAA
>JBBYHL010455502.1:0-15464 GCA_038381835.1 Adansonia madagascariensis | reverse complement strand
TGTTTATCATAATTGACAGATGAACTTTGATTCTAAAAAATGGTGGGATGTGAAGTTTTTCTATGAAACCAAAGCATCAATTCTTTTATCCCAATGAGAAAAATGTGTTTATGGTGCCCAATCATGAAAAGAAAAGAGATTATTATCTTAATCCGTGTTTGTCCAAAATGACGAACGAACATTAATTCTAAAAATGGTAGAAAAAAAAGTTTTCTTATGAAACCAAAGCATCAAATCATTTATCTTATGAGGAGAATGTGTTTATCGTGCCTAATCATGAAAAGAAATGAGATTATTATGTGAATCCATGTTTGTCCAAATCGATAGACGAACATTAATTCAAAAATGGAAAGAAAAAGAAGTTTTTCCGATGAAACCAAAGCATAAATAACATTTATCCCAATAAAGAGAATGTGTATGTTGCCCAACCATGAAAAGAAAGGATATTATTACATCGGCCCATGTTTATCATATTGACAGACAAACTTTGATTCTAAAAAATGATGGGATGTGAAGTTTTTTATGTATTCAAAGCATCAATTCATTTATCTCAATGAGGAGATTGAATTTGTGGTGCCCAATAATTAAAAGAAAGGAGATTATTAGTGAATCTGTGTTAATCTTAATTGATGGATAAACTTCAATTCTAGAAATGGAAGAAAGATAAATTTTTCTTATGAAACAAAAGCATCAATAGCATTTATCCCAATGAGGAGAACATGTTTATGATGCCAAATCATGAAAAAGAAGGAGATTATTATGTCAATTCGTGTTTATCCAAAACGACGGATAAACATTAATTCTAAAAATGCAAGAAAGATAAGTTTTTCTTATGAAACCAAAGCATCAAAATCATCTATTCTAATAAGGAGAATGCGTTTATGGTGCCCAATCATGAAAAGAAAAGAGATTATTGTGTGAATCCGTGCTTGTCCAAATCGACAGATGAACATTAATTCTAAAATTTTAAGAAAGATATGTTTTTCTTATGAAACCAATGCATGAATTGATTTATCTCAATAAGGAGAATGTGTTTATGATGCCAAATCATGAAAACAAAGGAGATTATTTTGTGAATCCATGTTTGTCCAGATCGATGAATGAACTTCAATTCTAAAAATGGTAGAAAGGAAAGGTTTTCTTATGAAACCAAAGCATCAATCTCATTTATTTCAATGAGGAGAATGTGTTTATGATGCTAAATCATGAAAAGAAAGGAGATTATTATGTGAATCTGTGTTTGTCCAAATCGACGGACAAACATTAATTCTAAAAATGGAAGAAAAATAAGTTTTTCTTTCAAAATCAAAGCATCAATATCATCTATCCCGATGAGCAGAATATGTTTATGGCACCCAATCATGAAAAAAAGGAGATTATTATATGAATCTGTATTTGTCCAAATCGACGGATAAACATTAATTCTACAAATGGAAGAAAGATAAGTTTTTCTTATGAAACCAAAGCATAAATATCAGCTATCCCAATAAGGAGAATGTGTTTACGGTGCCCAATCATGAAAAAAAATGAGATTATTATGTGAATTCGTGTTTGTCCTAATCAAAGGATAAACATTAATTCTAAAAATAGTAGAAACAGAAGTTTTTCTTATGAGACCAAAGCATCAATAACATTTATCCCATGAGGAAAATGTGTTTATGGTGCCCAATCATGAAAAGCAAGGAGATTATTACGTGAATCCATGTTTATCATAATTGACTGACGAACTTTGATTCTAAAAAATAGTGGGATGTGAAGTTTTTCTATGAAACCAAAGCATCAATTCTTTTATCCCAATAAGGAGAATGTGTTTATGGTGCCCAATCGTGAAATGAAAAGACATTATTTTGTTAATCCGTGTTTGTCCAAAACGATGGACGAACATTAATTCTAAAAATGGTAGAGATAGAAGTTTTTCTTATGAAACCAAAGCATCAAATTATTTATACTAATGAGGAGAATGTGTTTATGTTGCCCAGTCGTGAAAAGAAAGGAGATTATTATGTGAATCCATGTTTGTCCAAATCGACAGATGAACATTAATTCAAAAATTGAAAGAAAGAGAAGTTTTTCCTATGAAACCAAAGCATAAATAACATTTTTCACAATAAGAAGAATATATGTATGGTGCCCAACCATGAAAAGAATGGATATTACATGAATCCATGTTTATCATATTGACAGACAAACTTTGATTCTAAAAAATGGCGGGATGTGAAGTTTTTCTATGAATCCAAAGCATCAATTCATTTATCCTAATGAGGAGATTGGATTTGTGGTACCCAGTCATTAAAGGAAATAAGATTAGTATGTGAATCCGTGTTAATCCTAATTGAAGGACAAACTTTAATTCTAAAAATGGAAGAAAGATAAGTTTTTCTTATGAAACCAAAGCATAAATATCATCTATCCTAATTAGGGGAATGTGTTTATGGTGCCCAATCATGAAAAGAAAGGAGATTGATATGTGAATCCGTGTTTGTCCAAATTGATGGACGAGCATTAATTCTAAAAATGGTAGAAAGAGAAGTTTTTCTTATGAAACCAAATCATCAATATCATCTATCCCAATGAGGAGAATGTGTTTATGGTGTCCAATCATGAAAAGAAAGAAGATTATTATGTGAATCTATTTTTGTCCAAATCGATGATGAACATTAATTCTAAAAATGGTAGAAAGAGTAGTTTTTCTTATGAAACCAAAGCATGAGTTCGTTTATCCCAATGAGGAGAATGGATTTGTGGTGACCAATCATTAAAAGAAAGGAGATTATTATATGAATCCGTGTTTGTCCAAATCGACGGATAAATATTAACTCTAAAAATTGATTAAAGATAACTCTTCTTATGAAACCAAAGCATCAATATTATCTATCCTAATGAGGAGAATGTGTTTATGGTGCCCAATGATGAAAACAAAGGGGATTATTATGAGAATCCATGTTTGTCCAAATCGACGGACGAACATTAATTCTAAAAATGATAGGAAAAACATTTTTCTTATGAAACCAAAGCATCATTCATTTATCCTAACGATGAGAATGAATTTATGGTGCCTAGTTATTAAAAGAAAAGGGATTATCATGTGAATCCATGTTTATCCGAATTGAAAGATGAACTTTAATTCTAAAAATGGTGGAAAGAGAAATTTTTCTTATGAAACCAAAGCACCAATATCTTTTATCCCAATGAAGAGAATATGTTTATGGTGCCCAATCGTGAAAAGAAATAACATATTATGTGAATCCATGTTTATCCAAATCGACGGACGAACATTAACTCTAAAAATGGTAGAAGGAGAAGTGTTTCTTATGAAACCAAAGCATCAATTCATGAAATCAAAGCATCAATATCATCTATCCCAATAAGAAGAATGTATTTATGGTGCCCAATTATGAGAAGAAAGGAGATTATTATGTGCATCTGTGTTTGTCTAAATTGACGGACGAACATTAATTCTAAAAATGGTAGAAAGAGAAGTTTTTCTTATGAAACCAAAGAATTAATTCATTTATCCCAATGACGAGAATGAATTTGTGGTGCCCAATCATCAAAATAAAGGAGATTTTTAGTGAATCTGTGTTTTTCCAAATCGACGGATGAACATTAATTCTAAAAATGGAGGAAGGATAAGTTTTCCTTATGAAACAAAAGCATCAACATCATCTATCCCAAATAAGGGGAATATGTTTATGGCGCCCAATCGTGAAAAGAAAAGAGATTATTATGTGAATCCACCTTTGTCTAAATCAACTAATGAACATTAATTCTAAAAATGGTAGACGGAGAAGTTTTCTTATGAAACCAAGGCATGAATCTTATTTATACCAATAAGAAGAATGTGTTTATTATGCCCAATCATGAAAAAAAATGAGACTATCACCTGAATCCATGTATATCCTAATTTGCAGATGAACTTTGATTCGATAAAATGGTAGGAAGTGAAGTTTTTCTATGAAACCAAAGCATCAATTCATTTATCCTAATAGGAGATTGAATTTTTGGTGCCCAAAGGAGATTATTATGTAAATCCATGTTTGTCCAAATCGATAGACGAACATTAAATCTAAAAATGGAAGAAACATATGTTTTTCTTATGAAACCAAAGCATTAATATCATCTATCCTAATGAGGAGAATGTGTTTATGGTGCCCAATTATGAAAAAAAAAGAGATTATTATGTGAATCCGTGCTTGTCTAAATCAATGAACAAACATTAATTCTAAAAATGGTAGAAAGATAAAAACTTCTTATGAAACCAAAGCATCAATTCATTTATCCCAATGAGGAGAATGAATTTGTGATGCCCAATAATCAAAAGAAACGAGATTATTATGTGAATTTGTGTTTGTCCAAATCAACGGATGAACATTATTTCTAAAAATGGAAGAAAGATATGTTTTCCTTATGAAACCAAAGCATTAATATCATCTATCCAAATAAGGAGAATGTGTTTATAGTGCTCAATCATGAAAAGAAACGAGATTATTATGTGCAATCATGTTTGTCCAAATCAGCGATGAACATTAATTCTAAAAACGGTAGAAAGAAAAGATTTTCTTATGAAACCAAAGCATCAAAATCATCCATCCAAGTAAGAAAAATGTGTTTATGGTGCCCAATTGCAAAAAAAAAGGAGATTATTATGTGAATCTGTGTTTGTCCAAATCGATGAACTAACATTAATTCTCAAAAAGGTAGAAAGTGAAGTTTTTCTTACGAAACCAAAGCATTAATTCATTTATCTCGATGACAAGAATGAATTTGTGGTGCCCAATTATTAAAAGAAAGGAGATTATTAGTGAATCTGTGTTTATCCAAATCGATAGATGAACATTAATTCTAAAAATGGAAGAAAGATAAGTTTTCTTATGAAACCAAAGCATCAACATCATCTATCCCACATGAGGAGAATATGTTTATGGTGCCCAATCGTGAAAAGAAAGGAGACTACTATGTGAATCCATATTTGTCTAAATCGACTAACGAACATTAATTCTAAAAATGGTAGGCGGAGAAGTTTTTCTTATGAAACCAAAGCATCAATCTTGTTTATCCTAATAAGGAGAATGTGTTTGTTGTGCCCAATCATGAAAAGAAAGGAGATTATCACCTGAATCCATGTATTTCTTAATTTGCAAACGAACTATGATTCTATAAAATGGTGGGAAGTGAAGTTTTTCTATGAAACCAAAGCATCAATTCATTTATCCTAATACGAGATTGAATTTTTGGTGCCCAATCATTAATAGAAAGGAGATTATTATGTAAATCCGTATTTGTCCAAATCGATGGACGAACGTTAATTCTAAAAATGAAAGAAACATATATTTTTCTTATGAAACCAAAGCATCAATATCATCTATCCCAATGAGGAGAATGTGTTTATGGTGCCCAATCATGAAAAGAAAGGAGATTATTATGTGAATCCATGCTTGTCCAAATCGACGGATGAACATTAATTCTAAGAATGGTGAAAAATAAGTTTTTCTTATAAAACAAAAGCATCAATTCATTTATCCCAATGAGGAATGAATTTGTGATGCCCAATCATTAAAAGAAACGAGATTATTATGTGAATCCATGTTTGTCCAAATCAATGGACGAACATTAATTCTAAAAATGGAAGAAAGATATGTTTTCTTATGAAACCAAAGCATCAATATCATCTATCCCAATGAGGAGAATGTGTTTGTGGCACCTAATCATGAAAAGAAAAGAGATTACTATATGCATTCATGTTTGTCCAAATTGATAGATGAACATTAATTCTAAAAAAGGTAGAAAGAGAAGTTTTTCTTATGAAACCAAAGCATCAAAATCATCCATCCAAATGAGGAAAATGTGTTTATGGTGCCCAATTGAAAAAAGAAAGGAGATTATTTTGTGAATATATGTTTGTCCAAATCAACGGACGAACATTAATTCTCAAAAAGGTAAAAAGTGAAGTTTCTCTTATGAAACCAAAGCATCAATTCATTTATCCCGATGAGGAGAATGAATATGTGGTGCCCAATCATTAAAAGAAAGGAGATTATTATGTGAATCTATATTTATCCCATTGTAAGACGAACATTAATTCTAAAAATGGACAGAAGATAAGTTTTTGTTATGAAGCTAAAGCATCAATATCATTTTTCCCAATGAGGAGAATGTGATTATAGTGCCCAATCATCAAAAGAAAGGAGATTATTACATGAATCCATATTTATCATAATTGACAAACAAACTTTGATTCTAAAAAATTGTGGGATGTAAAGTTTTTCTAAGAAACCAAAACATTAATTCATTTATCCCAATGAGGAGATTGGATTTGTAGGGCCCAATCATGAAAAGAAAGGAGATTATTATATGAATCCATGTTTGTCCAAATCGATTGACGAACAGTAATTCTAAAAATGGAAGAAACATAAGTTTTTTTTCTAAAACCAAAGCTTTAATATCATCTATCCCAATAAAAAGAATGTGTTTATGGTGCCCAATCATGAAAATAAAGGAGATTATTATGTTAATTCGTGTTTGTCTAAATCGATGAATGAACATTAATTCTAAAAATGGTAGAAAGAGAAGTTCTTTTATGAAACCAAAGCATCAATATCATTTATCCCAATAAGGAGAATGTGTTTATTGTGCCCAATCATGAAAAGAAAGGAGATTATCTCGTGAATCCATGTTTATCCCAATTTTCATATGAACTTCGATCCTTTAAAATGGTGGGAGGTCAAGTTTTTCTATAAAACCAAAACATCAATTCATTTATCCCAAAGAGGAGATTGAATTTGTGGCGCCCAATCATTAAAAGAAAGGAGATTACTATGTAAATCCATATTTATCCCAATGGAAGGACGAACTTCAATTCTAAAAATAGTAGAAAGAATATGAGACCAAAGCATCAATCTCATTTATCTAAATGAGGAGAATGTGTTTATGATGCCAAATCATGAAAAGAAAGGAGATTATCATGTGAATCCATATTTGTCTAAATCAACATACGAATTTTAATTCTAAAAGTGGAAGAAAGATAAGTTTTTCTTATGAAACCAAAGCATCAATACCATCGATCCCAATCAGGAAAATGTGTTTATGGTGCCCAATCATGAAAAGAAAGGAGATTAGTAAGTGAATCTGTGTTTGTCCAAATCGATGGATGAACATAATTCTAAAAATAGTAGAAAGAGTAGTTTTTCCTATGAAACCAAAGCATCAATCTCATTTATCCGAATGAGGAGAATGTGTTTATGATGCCAAATCATGAAAAGAAAGGAGATTATCATGTGAATCCATGTTTGTCTAAATCAACATATGAATTTTAATTCTAAAAGTGGAAGAAAGATAAGTTTTTCTTATAAAACCAAAGCATCAATACCATCAATCCCAATCAGGAGAATGTGTTTATGTTGCCCAATCATGAAAAGAAAGGAGATCAGTAAGTGAATCTGTGTTTGTCCAAATCAACGGATGAACATAATTCTAAAAATAGTAGAAAGAGTAGTTTTTCCTATGAAACCGAAGCATCAATGCCATCGATCCTAATAGGGTGAATGTGTTTATGGTGCCCAACCATGAAAAGAAAGTAGATTATTATGTGAATCCCAAATCGATGGATAAACATTAATTCTAAAAATGGTAGAAAAAAAGTTTTTCCTATGAAACCAAAGCATCAATATCATCTATCCCAATGAGGAGAATGTGTTTATGGTGTTCAATCATGAAAAGAAAGGAGATTGTTATGTGAATCCGTGTTTGTCCAAACTAAAAGACGAACATTAACTCTAAAAATGGTATAAAAAAAGTTTTTCTTATGAAACCAGAGCATCAATACCATTGATCCCAGTGAGGCGAATGTGTTTATGGTGCCCAATCATGAAAAAAAAAAGAGATTAGTAAGTGAATCCGTGTTTGTCCAAATCGATGGATGGATAGTAATTCTAAAAATGGTAGAAAGAGAAGTTTTTCCTATGAAACCAAAGCATGAATATCATCTATCCCAATGAGGAGAATGTGTTTATGGTGTCCAATCGTGAAAAGAAAGAATATTATTATGTGAATCCATGTTTCTCCAAATCAATGGATGAACATTAACTCTAAAAATGGTATCAAGAGAAGTTTTTTCTATGAAACCAAAGCATCAATATCATCTATCCCAATGAGAAAAATGTGTTTATGGTGTGTAATCATGAAAAGAAAGGAGATTATTACATGAATTTGTGTTTGTCCAAATCGACAGATGAACATTAACTCTAAAAATAGTAGAAAGAGAAGTTTTTCTTATGAAACCAAAGCATCAATTTATTTATCCCAACGAGAAGAATGGATTTGTGGTGCCCAATCATTAAAAGAATGGAGATTATTATGTGAATCCGTGTTTCTCTAAATCGACGGATGAACATTAATTCTAAAATTGGAAGAAAGATAGTGTTTTTCTTATGAAACCAAATCATAAATATCAACTATCCTAATGAGGAGAATGTGTTTATTGCGCCCAATTATGAAATGAAAGGAGATTATTATGAGCAGCCGTGCTTGTCCAAATCGATGGATGAACATTAATTCTAAAAGTGCTAGAAAAAGAAGTTTTTCCTACGAAACCAAAGCATCAATTCATTTATCCCAATAAGGAGAATGAATTTGTGGTGCCCAATCATTAAAAGAAAGGAGATTATTATATGAATCCATGTTTGTCCAAATCAATGGACGAACATTAATTCTAAAAATAGAATAAAGTTAAGTTTTTCTTATGAAGCCAAAGCATCAATATCATCTATCCTAATGAGGAGAATGTGTTTATGGTGCCCAATTATGAAAATAAAAGAGATTATTATGTGAATCCGTGTTTGTCTTAATCGACAAACAAATATTAATTCTAAAAATGGTAGATAGAGAAGTTTTTCTTATGAAACCAAAGTAACAATATCATTTATCCTATTAAGGAGAATGTGTTTATTGTGCCCAATCATGAAAAGAAAGGAGATTATCACGTGAATCCATGTTTTTTCCAATTTTTAGATGAACTTTGATTGCATAAAATGGTGGGAGGTCAAGTTTTTCTATGAAACAAAAGCATCAATCCATTTATTCGAATGAGAAGATTGAATTTGTGTTGCCCAATCATTAAAAGAAAGGAGATTATTATGTAAATCCGTGTTTATCCCAATTAAAGGACGAATTTCAATTCTAAAAATGGTAGAAAGAAAAGTTTTTCTTATGAAACCAAAGCATCAATCTCATATATCCTAATGAGAAGAATGTGTTTATGATGCCAAATCATGAAAAAAAGGAGATTATTATGTGAATCCATGTTTGTCCAAATCAAAATACGAACATTAACTCTAAAAATGGAAGAAAAGCATCAATACGATTGATCCCAATAAGGAGAATATGTTTGTGGTGCCTAATCATGAAAAGAAAAGAGATTATTATGTGAATCCCAAATCGACGGATGAACATTAATTCTAAAATTGGTAGAAAGAAAAGTTTTTCTAATGAAGCCAAAGCATCAATATCATCTATCCGAATGAGAAAAATGTGTTTATGGTGTCTAATCATGAAAAGAAAGGAGATTGTTATGTGAATCTGCATTTGTCTAGATCGATAGACAAACTTTAACTCTAAAAGTGGTAGAAAGCGAAGTTTTTCTTATGAAACCAAAGCATCAATTTATTTACTCCAATGAGGAGAATGCATTTGTGTTGCCCAATCATTAAAATATAGGAGATTAATATGTGAATCCGTGTTTGTCTAAATCGACGGACGAACATTAATCCTAAATATGGAAGAAAGATAAGTTTTTCTTATGAAACCAAAGCATCAATATCATCTATCCTAATGAGGGGAATGTGTTTATGGTGCCCAATCGTGAAAAAAAATGAGATTATTATGTGGATCTGTGTTTGTCCAAATCCATAGATGAACATTAATTTTACAAATAAAAGAAAGATAAGTATTTCTTATGAAACCAAGGCATCAAGATCATCTATCCCAATGAGGAGAATATGTTTATGGTGCCCAACCATGACAATAAAGGAGATTGTTATGTGAATCCGTGTTCATCCAAATCAATGGACAAACATTAATTCTAGAAATGGTAGAAAAAAAGTTTTTCTTCTAAAACCAAAGCATCAATAACATTTATCCCAATGAGGAGAATGTGTTTCTGGTGCCCAATCATGAAAAAAAAGGAGATTATTATGTGAATCCATATTTATCATAGCTGATAAATGAACTTTGATTCTAAAAAATGGTGGGATGTGAAGTTTTTTTAAGAAACCAAAGCATTAATTCATTGATCCCAATGAGGAGAATGTGTTTATGGCGCCCAATTGTGAAAAGAAACGACATTATTCGAATCCATGTTTGTCAAAATTGATAGATGAACATTGATTCCAAAAATGGTAGAAAGAAAATTTTTTATATGAAACCAAAGCATCAATATCATCTATCCCAATGAGGAGAATGTGTTTATGGTGCCCAATCATGAAAAGAAAGAAGATTATTATGTGAATCCCTATTTGTCCAAATCGGTGGATAAACATTAGCTCTAAAAATGGTCAGAAGAGAAGTTTTTCTTATGAGACCAAAGCATCAATTCATTTATCCTAATGAGGAGAATGGATTTGTGGTGCCCAATCATTAAAAGAAATGAGATTATTATGTGAACTCATGCTTGTTCAAATCGATAGACGAACATTAATTCTAAAAATGGAAGAAAGATAACTTTTTCTGATGAAACCAAAGCATCAATATCATCTATCTCAATGAGAAGAATCTGTTTATGGTGCCCAATCATGAAAGGAAGGGAGATTATTATGTGAATTCGTGTTTGTTCAAATTGATGGACAAGCATTAATTCTAAAAATGGTAGAAAGAGAGGTTTTTCTTATGAAACCAAAGCGTCAATTCATTTATCCTAATTAGAAGAATGAATTTGTTACGCCCAATCATTAAAAGGAACGGATTATTATATGAATTCGTGTTTATCGCAATCGAAAGACAAACTTTAATTCTAAAAATAGTAGAAAGGGAGGCCTTTCCCATGGAACCAAAGCATTAATATCTTTTATCGCAATGAGGAGAATGTGTTAATGGTGCCAAATCATTAAAAGAAAAGTGATTATTTTGTGTATCCATATTTGTCCAAATTGATAGACGAACATTAATTCTAAAAATGGTAGAAAGAGAAATTTTTCTTATGAAACCAAAGCATCAATTCATTTATCCTAATGAAAAGAATGAATTTGTGGTGCCCAATCATGAAATGAAAGGAGATTGTTATGCAAATCCATTTTGTCCAAATCGACAGACGAACATTAATTCTAAAAATGGAAGAAAGATAATTTTTTCTTATGAAACCAAAGCATCAATATCATCTATCTCAGTAAGGAGAATGTATTTATGGAGCCCAATCATGAGAAGAAAGGAGATTATTATCTGAATCCGTGTTTGTCCAAATTGACGGGCAAGCATTAATTCTAAAAACGGTAGAAAGAGAAGTTTATCTTATGAAACCAAAGCATCAATTTAGTTATCCCAATTAGGAGAATGAATTTGTTGCGCCCAATCATTAAAAGAAATAGGATTATTATGTGAATTCGTATTTATTCCAATAAAAGATGAACTTTAATTCTAAAAATGGTAGAAAGGGAAGCCTTTCGCATGAAACCAAAGCATCAATATATTTTATCCCAATGAGGAGAATGTATTTATGGTGCCAAATCATTAAAAGAAAGGAGATTATTTTGTGTATCCTTATTTGTCCAAATTGATAGACGAACATTAATTCTAAAAATGATAGAAAGAGAAGTTTTTCTTATGAAACCAAAGCATCAATTCATTTGTCCCAATAAAGGAAATGAATTTATGGTGCCCAATCATTAAATGAAAGAAGATTGTTATGTGAATCCATGTTTGTCCAAATTAACTGACGAATATTAATTCTAAAAATGGAAGAAAGATAAGTTTTTCTTATGAAACCAAAGCATCAATATCATCCATAAGGAGAATGTGTTTATGGCACCTAATCGTGAGAAGAAAGGAGATTATTATGTGAATCCATGTTTGTCCAAATCGATGGATGAACATTAATTCTAAAAATGGCAGAAAGAGAAGTTTTTCTTATGTAGCCAAAGTATCAATTCATTTATCCTAATGAGGAGAACAAATTTGTGCTGCCTAATCATTAAAAGAAAGGAGATTATTATGTGAATTCGTGTTTATCCTAATTGAAAGACGAACTTTAAATCTAAAAATGGTAGAAAGAGAAGCTTTTCATGTGAAACCAAAGCATTAATATCATTTATCCCAACAAGGAGAATGTGTTTATAGTACCAAATCATGAAAAAGAAAGAGATTATTATGTGAATTCATTTTTGTCCAAATCGACGGATGAACATTAATTCTAAAAATAGAAGAAAGATAAGTTTTTGTTATGAAACCAAAGTGTCAATATCATCTATCCCAATCAGGAGAAAGTGTTTGTGGTGCCCAATCATGAAAACAAAAGAGATTATAATGTGAATCTGTGTTTGTCTAAATTGACGAATGAACATTAATTCTAAACATGGTAGAAAGAGAAGTTTTTCTTATGAAACCAAAGCATCAATCTTATTTATCCCAATAAGGAGAATGTGTTTGTGGTGCCCAATCATGAAAAGAAAGGAGATTATCACATGAATCCATGTTCATCCTATTTGTAGATGAACTTTGACTTTATAAAATGGTGGGAAGTGAAGTTTTTCTATGAAACCAAAGCATTAACTCATTTATCCCAATGATGAGATTGAATTTGTGGTGCCCAATCATTGAATGGAAGGAAATTATTACGTAAATCCCTGTTTATCCAAATTAAAAGATGAACTTCAACTCTAAAAATGGTAAGAGGAAAAGTTTTTCTTATGAAACCAAAGCATCAATCTCATTTATCCCAATGAGAAGAATGTGTTTATGATGCCAAACCATGAAAAGAAAAGAGATTCTTATGTGAATCCATGTTTGTCCAAATCGATGGATGAACATTAATTCTATAAATGGCAGAAAGAGAAGTTTTTCTTATGAAACCAAAGCATCAATTCATTTATCCCAATGAGGAGAATGAATTTATGGTACCCAATCATCAAATGAAAGGAGATTATTATGTGAATCGATGTTTGTCCAAATCGACGGACAAAAATTAATTCTAAAAATGGAAGAAAGATAAGTTTTTCTTATGAAACCAAAGCATCGATATCATCTATATCAATAAAGAGAATGTGTCTATGGTGCCCAATCATGAAAAGAAAAGAATTATTGTGTGAATCCGTGTTTGTACAAATCGACCGATGAACATTAATTTTAAAAATGGTAGAAAGAGAAGTTTTTCTTATGAAACCAAAGCATCAATTCATTTATCCTAACGAAGAGAATAAATTTGTGGTGCCCAATCATTAAAAGAAAGGAGATTATTATGTGAATTCGTGTTTATCCTAATCAAAAAATGAAATTTAATTCTAAAAATGGTAGTAAGAGAAGTTTTTCACGTTGTCGCAATGTACCCAGAGTGGATCCTTGCAGATCTAGGGGTGCGTATGACTTAAAATACTTTCCTGACTTGGAAATATCTTTTTAACCGAGACTTTTCTTTTGTGATATGATGAGAATGAGAATGCATGGATTCTTAATTTATGGTACAGCAAAGGGGACCATAAGACGAATCGCTCATCTCATTGGTCTTAGATGGCCACCACAAAATGGCTGATGCTTGGAGTCGCCATCAATCATTTTAGGCTAGGCATGATCGGATGCCTATCGAAACCTATGTTTTGAGTTGTGAAACTCAAAACATTGATCTCGTGGTCTACTTAATACCAAGATTCATCGTTTAGGTTCGGGAGTTGGTTACGCAGGATGAGGTACAAACCTCTTCGTAACGCCCAAAATTGGTACGTTACTAACTATGTCTTATCTCGATTTTGGTTCTTTCGATCTTGTCATTATTTTGATATAACCCTTTTTAATGCCTTAATGTTATAGAAATACAAATCCAGGTTTGATGAAAAGATTTAATCTCATATACGCCCTGGAAAGATGGGGAATATAGAGATTTTCAATAAAAATGACCTCTGGATTTTACTTTGAAAATGGAATGTTCCACTTTAGGCACTAGAGAGATACCCACGTGGAACATTACCTTTAATTTTATTTTAAATGATTAGAACATTTACAAATAATCATCACAAAGAAATCATGTTAGTAAGGCAATAAATGAAATAACATAACATGGATCATTCAATGTAATGATAAAGAAAATAGGTGGACTATTGGAATTTATCTCGCTATTGGCATCGATTATCTAGAAATAATCGAATTGATAATTTTTGAGATGCATCTAGGTTTCTTGATTAAACAAGGTTTGTTTAACATAGTCATGGAAGTCTAAGAAGAAGGAGAAAATTAATTGTAGTTGAAAGATAGGGTTGGAGTATCCCTTCAGAAAGGTGGGGTTGGAGTATCCCCTCGAAAGATCGGGGTTGGAGTATCCCCAAAAGTGACATGTCTGACACTTTTTAAAGAAGTAGAGTTGGAAAAATTAAGTTGATAAAATCTTGTGATTTAGAAGACGGGTGAACATTTTGATGACTTTTGGTGAAAAGAGCTATTGTGAATGAGGATGGTAAAGATATAAAATGTGTTTGTGCCTTGATACGAGCCTATGGGAGGTCAAACCATGTTCTTGAGTCTGATCAAGGTGATATAGAGATATTCGAATGTCTCAAGGCAAATTCAGGAAAACAACTCAATTTTAACCATAACCGAAAATAGGGGACAAAGCAAAGCAATGGGTATTTCTTTTTTTTTTTTATGTTTATAAGTCCAAACTGAAGTCATTGACATTTGAACATCTATGACTGAAGGAAAAAAGTGGCATGAGTATCACGAACTCATATGCACAGCCCTAGAGTAATTTGGGATGATGAAACAGCCCGTTGATCATACCACTCAAGGTATTGACTCAAAAAAAAGGTACAAATATTTAGGGAATAATTGTAAGACCATTTTCGTTTCAAAATTAAGAGATTTGAGTTTGTTTAACTAAGATTCTAGATCTGGAAACTTTAATTTTCCCCAAGATATTTTTCTAACTTTAAGGAAAATGCTAAGTCCATGCTAATCCTCATTGGTTGAGGTTAACATGCTTAGCTTGGGGAGTTTTGAAAATTAGTTTTTGATAGCCATCAAACATGCATTCTGACAAGGGGAAGACAACAAACATACAAGGGGATGGCACATAACATGAATGGGGATGCTAACTTTATCAATGGTTTAGACAAAGAAAGTGTTATGAATTGGGATACAAAAATGTTATGGATGCTGAAAATGGTAATGATTCATGTAAGTTAACGTATAAATGTGCTAGAAATGTGTTAGGCTAATGATTCATACATGGATTAATCATAACAAGATGCATGGATATGGCATAAAATGCATGAGCA
>JBBYHL010455491.1:0-15465 GCA_038381835.1 Adansonia madagascariensis | reverse complement strand
TAGCATGGACTTAGCATTTTCCTTTAAGCTAGCAAAATATCTTGGGGAAAATTAAGCTTTTCCAAATCTGGAATCTTCGTTAAATATGCTCAAATCTTCTGATTTTGAAACAAAAATGACTTTAAACTCATCCTCGAAATGTTTGTGCCTTGTTTTTGAGTCAATACCTTGAGTTGTATGATTAACGGACTGTTTTATTGTCCCAAACTACTCTGGGGTAGTGCAAATGAGTTCATGATGCTCATGCCACTCTTTCCCTTCAATCATGGACATTCGAATGTCAATGACTCGAGTGTAGGCCTGTAAACATAAGGAAAACAAGAAATATCCCCTGCTTTGCTTTATCCTCTGCAGGCAGCATAACTGTTGCAAATTGAGTTATTTTCTCAAATTTTGTCTCTAGACATTCGAATGTCTCCATGTCACCCCGATCAGACTCGAGAACATACCAACCTCCCATAAGCTCGTATCAAGGCATAAACATATTTTACATCTTTATCATCCTCATTCACAATAAATCTTTTTGCCAAAAATCGTTGAATGCTTACCCATTTTCTAAATCATGAAGTTATGTCATCCACGGGGATATTACAACCCCGTTCTTCCAAAGGAATACTCCAACCCCATTTTTCAAAATTGTCAAGATTTGAAAATCTTTCTATGTCATAATGATTTCTCATCCACAGGGATACTCCAACCCTGACCTTTTAAGGGGATACTCCAACCTCGCTTCTTAAAATTGTCAAGATTTAAAATTCTTCCTTTGTCAAAAAATCTATTTTCCATTCATGGGGATACTCTAACCCCATCTTTCTGAAGAGATACTCAAACCTTATCTTTCAACTATAAATTAATCATTCTTTTTTTTCTTCTCGAATTTCCATGAATATGTCAAACAAACCTTGTTTAATCAAGTAACCTAGCTACATCTCAAAAATTATCGATTCAGTTATTCCTAGATAATCGATGCCAATAACGAGATAAATTCCAATAGTCTTCCCATTTTCTTTATCATTGCATTGAATGATCCATGTTAGGTTACTTTATTCATTGTCTTACTAACACAATTTCTTTATGATGATTATGTGTATTCGTATTTTCAAAACATTTCCAAGTAAAATTAAAGGTAATGTTCTGCGTGGGTATCTCTCCAATGCCCAAAGTGGAACATTCCATTTTTAAAGTAAAATCCAGAGGTCATTTTTATTGAAAATCTCTATATTCCCCATCTCTCCGGGGCGTATATAAGATTAAATTTTTTTATCAAAACCTGGATCATTTCTATAAGATTTATGCATTCGAAGAGGGTTATATTGAAATAATGACAAGTTAAGATCGAAAGAATCGAAACGAGATAAGACACAGCTAGGAAGGTATCGATTTTGCAAGTCGCGAAGAGGTTCATACCTCATCGAGCGTAACCAACTCCCGAACCCAAATGGTGAATCTTTGCATTACGTAGACCACGGGATCGATGTTTTGAGTTTCATAACTCAGAACATAGGTTTCAATAGGCATCCGATCATGCCTAGCTTGAAATGATCGGTGGTAACTCCAAGCATTGGCCATTTCATGATGGTCATCCGCGACCAATAAGATGAGCGATTCATCTTATGGTCCCCCTAATGTATCACAAGTCGAGAATCTGTACTTTCTCGTTCTCATTACATCGCTAAAGAAAAGTCTCGGTCAAGAAGACCTTTCCAAGTCAGGAAAATATTTGAAGTCGTGCGCACCCATTGATCAGTGAGGATCCACCCCGGGGTATGTTACGACAAAACCCTAGCCAAATCAAGATCAAACCCTGCCTAAAACTAGCTCGAGTCATAAAGGATAAAAAAGTAAATCACCTGAGTTTGGGGTAACTGTCAAGCAACATAGGGTAATTTTAAAGGTCTTTAGAAGACTAACCAACAACAGACATATTGGCCTTTAAGAAAAATCTCAAGACGCATCAAATAAAGCATTCATGTTATGATTATTAAGGCATCAACTGCCCAAGAGGCTGCCTTATCTATTGCCATTATACCTTTTGTTAAATGTAAATGGAATTATACCTTTTTTTCATGAATGAAATGCAATCTTGTTTTTTCTCAATCCCTTCGCATCACATCTGCATGGCATTATGTTTGTCATTTAGTTGACAATACTTGATACTTGAATAAAATTCATGTCAAGGTTTCTTGATATTACTTTAAAAAAAAATGAGAAGAGCACAAGAAACTTTGTTTATTCCTTGATTGTTAAGATCAAAAATCACCTCACTCGATGCATATTAATCACAAACACATGTCAAACTATTCTTGGCTTTCAAGAGTTAACAGCCATGAAAAGTTATGGAACCCAAGCAAAACCTATCCAATTCAGTTAAAAGCACCAGTGAAACTTAAACAGTAACTAACCCAGTTAAGATACATAAACTGCTGAGTCAAAAAAGATATAACTCTCAAATTATCTTGAAAACCAGCTAACCCTATAAGAAAAGACCATCAAATGTCTCAAGTCAAGAAAACTATTATCCAAACATCAAACTATATAAAAATGGTCATGATCACAAAGCCCATCAAATCTAAAGTTGGCAGCAGTTAATGAAACTCCCAATCAAGAAGATAATTTACAATGCTCACATTAAACTTTATGCCATGATCATGTAGTGATATCATCAGGAAAATCGAACTTGCATCATCACATATCATCATACATTCATATTATTATCACATAACATTACTCTATTGGCATAATGTCAAGCAAAATCTATCAAATCCCAGAATACTTCTTTATAAGAACTTCTTGCCCCAAAAATAAAAAGATTACTTGGGGAAGAACTTGTTTCCTCAAAATATTGTATCAAAAAAATCAAGCCTAATAATGCTGGTGGACTAGATTCGACTAATTGGCCTATGTCAGGAAACTTAAGCCTAGTGATGCCATAAAGCTAGATTTTTGGCTAACTGGCACATGTCAAAAAAGTCAAGCCCAATATTGCTAGTTAGTCATGAGCATGCTCGTTGGCACCTTTGTTAAGAACATTTAAAGCCTCGCATTGCTGGGTAGTCAGAAGCCAGCTTGTTAGCACCTTTGTCAAGAACTTTTATTAAGAACCTTTAAAGTTTTGCATTACTGGTTAATCATAAGCCAGCTCTTTGGCACCTTTTTTAAGAACCTTTAATGTCCAATGTTATTGGTTAGTTATGAGCCAACTCGTTACCATTTTTGTCAAAACCTTTGTCATTCTTTTAAGTTCAACATAGGGATAGTTCCAGCCTAAGATCACAGTCTAGGTTTTTCATCTAAAAACTTAAACATTACCTTCTTGTAAAAATCAAAATCGCTACCAAAACATTGTTTATATGCCAATGTCATATTAATTTTGGTGTTTTCATATAAGCACACAAGACAACATCAAGCATACCTTGGATAAAATAGTGCTAATTGGTCATTGTCTTGTTCTTGATACTCAGTAACAGCTAAAGAGAGGCAGCTGTAAACACACTATTTTGTTTGAGCTAACATCTAAGGCATCAAAAGATATAATTCAAGGCATCACTGAAACCATTCAGACAAGCGTGGACCAGTCCCCTATCATTCTTAGCTAAGGCAAGGTGTTCAGAAGACTAAAGTTATGTAAAATTCACATTATTGGATGAATGTATCGATACATGGCCTTTGTGTATCAATACAAACCCTCTATGTCAACAAAATTCAAAATTCCACTCATTGTATCAATACAAAAGGTAGTGTATCAATACATTTGTTCAATGTATAGATACATTTGTCAAGTGTATCAATACGAGGCTTGGTAGTAGCAAAATCATAACTTTTAGCCAAAATATATAAATACATTAGTGAATGTATCGATACATTTAAGCTTGCATCGATACATTCTAGGCAAATTTGCTTACTGTATCGATACATTCTTTAATGTATCGATACATCTAGGCAGATTTGCCCAATTCATGGCTATTTTCAACTTTTGCACCATTAATTCAAACTCTTATTTAGCTATTTTCTTGCACCAAAAATCATATAAATTCATACCAGGCATTAGCATTGGACTTCTGATTGGGTTTAGTTGAATTTTTTAGGACCAAATAGCCATGACATAGGAAATTTACATGACTTAATTCATATTATTAAGAGGTAGTCTTAATTTTTCTCATAAATCAGTTGCATAAATGGTTTAGATCTACTAATTTTGCTAAGCAAACCAATGGAATTAAATGCCAACTAAGCATAGTACATTATTTTCATATGAGGTACATATAGTAAAGTTTTGACTTGGCCTAGCTTTTTTCATTTTCTCTTCACTTTTCACATGTCTTTATAAAAGAACATTGGCTTCTACTGAGAAGGTTCAAGAAGATTCAATTTTTACATTCTCTCAACATATTTACCAGCCATCATTAATATCAAAACATTTTCATCTTGTATCCCTCTATAACATCGATGAAAACACCTTAAAACACCATTTTTAAGCTATTTTGCTTATTTTTCTTCTTGCTAACTTATAGCAAATAAGTAAAAGCTTAATAAGCAACATCTTTGTTTATAAAAAGCTTAATTTTGAGAGGAAAGCTGAGCAAAGTTGCTAGGACTTCTTGAAAAGCTAAGATTCCATGCTCGTTGGCATATCTTCTCAACTTATCTCTTTATTTTCTTTCTATTTTCATGTTCTACATCATATTGGTGACCCCTTTCATGTAATCATGTTCTCTTATAAATTCTATGCATTTTTTGATGTCTTGTTCATAAGTTTACAATTTTGTCATGCATTGATGCTTAAAATCATGTCCTTATGTTGTCATGAAATTTTCAACCCATGTTAATGTCATGAAAACATTGACTCTATGCACATATCATGTTCTATCCTCGATAAACACATTTTGGTATGTTCATACATTTTTCTTGTCTAAAACTCATACTTTATGCTATCATGAAATTTGTAGCACATGTTCATGTCATGAAAGTATTTTCTTCCATGCTCACACCATTTTTTCATGCCTACATGAATACATTTACTATGTTCATGCATCATTAATGGTTTTTTTTTTTTACATTTTTAGCATATTTCTTTGATAAAACTGATGTCTTGTTGATGTCCTAACATGTTTCTACCTTTTGATGCCATGTTTGAATGTTTCACTTGAATAAAAATGCTTGTTTGATGTCCTATTCTTGTGCCAAAATTTATTTTTTCTAAAGCCTAAAGTTAAATCCATGTTAACTTCAATAAATGGAGACTAATATGGATTTAATGTTTTTTATCAATTGATCCTCCAATTTAGGGGGAAAATCAAGCTTTTCATGTTTAAATTCAAGGTTAAATGAGGCTAAATATTCTGATTTTTAAAAACAAAGTTGTCTTTTGATTTTTTGAACTTGTATGTGAATTACTTTTGTGTCTATTGCCTTTTTTATGACATGGTTAATGAACTGTTTCATTATCCCAAACTACTCTGAGATTGTGTAAATGAGCTTCAAAGTTACTGTCACTTACCCTCTTTTTTATAGACATTAGAATGTTTGTAACTTGAGTCTAGTCCTAAGAAACTCAAAAATAAAAAATTCCTTTGTTTCAGCATTAGCAGCATTGTGACCTTGGCTTGTAAAATCATTTTCAAACTATAAATGTTTTTTTCTATATTTTTTGGCATTTCTTCCTTAAAGGAAATTAAATTCTGGATGACGGAGTTACAAATTTTTGAAGCTTTTAATATCCAGAACCCTTAGAATCAACAATTAATAATTTGTTTGAGTAATTTTGACCCATCTAGATTTTTTGAATATTTTTCCTAAAGTTAAGTGAAATTTTTTTTTTCGAAAGATATTGTATGCAATTTAACAATTCCGAATGTGTCTGAAATGATTTTTCAAAGTTCAGTCCACCCTTTTCCTTGCCGTGTCACTGGTGCTAATCCAAACCCAACTTCAAAAATTATTTCCTCCTAGAAAGAGATATTTTGGATTTTTGAAATATTTCTATATCAATCCTCGTCGAGTTGTCTTTTCAACGGTAGCTCACCGACTTTTAGAACCTTTGGATTATTCTAAAATAAAATTGAAAAGAGGGATAGCATAATGCTATCCCTTGTTGTCAACATTAATCAAAACTAATTAATATTTTACAAAGTCCTTCTCCAAGGCATTCGAATGCACCTAGGTGAGTCCGATCAACCCCATCGAGTCTAAAAACATGTGTTAACCCTTTTCTTATACTTAGATTAAGGCATAAATTACATCTATCCTATTTTCATTAGTTCCCACTTTTCAAATAAAAAATCATTGATCTATCAAAAAATTGTCAAAATTTCATTTTTGTCAAGAAATCATCAAATTTTCATCAATATGTCTTTTAATTTCATCTTTTCAAAAATCATCAAAAAAACAAAATTTTCACCCTTAGAATTTTTCAAAATCTAAACTCGATTTTCATGGTTCAATCAACCAATGAATCCAAATGCGTCTTCAAAATTGTTAACTTGGTTATTTTTTGGATAACTGATGACAATTATGAGATACATTCCAATGAACCCTTCTCTTTCCTTTTTTTTGTGTGATTTATTTTGCACAATATTATCTCTTTTATTCATGCTAACATGTTTTTTTTTTGTGGTGTTCGTTGTGCATCCATATTTCCAAATCATTTTTGAACATCACAAAGGCAATGTTTCATATCAATATCTCTATAGTGCTTGACATAGAATATCTAGTTTTAAAAGTTAAATCCAAATATCATTTTTTGTCAAAAAAAATCTCTATGTTTTTCCACCTCTGTGGGATGCAAATAGGATTAAAATTTTCATTAAAACTTGGATTTATTACTTTAAACAAAATTCATGAATCAAAAAGTATTATATCAAAATAACGACAAGTCAAAACCAAGGAAACCAAAATCGATGGCCAAAAAAAATGTCACCAATGCAAGAAAATCCAAAAAAAAAAATGCACTATGTCTTATTAGCTTTAATTAGTGTTAAAGTCACTAAGAAAGTGTCAACAATGCAAGAAAATTCAATAAAAAAACTACAAATTAAAAAAAGTAAAACAGTAATGGAAGACATACTCGACCTAAAAAAGATCAACAATGCAAAAAATTAAAAAAAATCTTATTAGAAAATAATCCAACCACAAAAATTTTATCAGTCAGCCTAGAAAATCAAATCTTTCCCTTTCTCTATATAAGGAAGTGGCACATAAATTAGAAGAGATGAATTACTCTCAATTAGAAAAGAGAATTTGTTATTTCTTACCTTGAACAAAATGGGATGACCCCTATTTATACTAGTTTCATAGGGATACTTTCAGATAATAAATTAAATCTAGATGGAGGTTATCGGAGTTATAAAAATTTATTTAGGGTTACAAAGTTTATTTGTGGGGGATATGAAAATTTGTAACTCCTAGAGAATATAGAGGTTACAAGGTTAACTCCTAGAGGATATGAAGGTTACAAAGTAACTAATCCATATCATTCTTCTTGAGTTAGACTAGACTCGCCTTCGAGTCAAACTCAGCATCGTCCTTAAATATGGTGAAAGGTCGGCAACATTAAAAGTAGCAGAGACTCCATAAGCGCCTAGTAGTGTAACTTTATACGCATTATTGCTGATTTTTTGCACAACTTTGAATGGACGATTGGCTTAGGGTGATAACTTGGAATTTGGTTGATTTGGAAATCGTTCCTTTCGCAAGTGTATCTATACGAAGTCTCCTACTTTAAAAGTTTGTTGTCTCTTCTGCTTGTCACGCTGAGCCTTGTATCTTAGGTTTTGCTTTTGGATTTGCTCTCAGACTTGTTCATGCAACTTCTTGATTTTCTTTGCCCTTTGGTCCATGTCGGTGCTATATTGTCGCTGGTCGGATGAAAGGCTCAAGTCTAATGGACATATGGACGGGTGCCATAAACCATCTTAAATGGACACTTGTCGGTAGCTTGAGTAATTAAGTTATTGTAGGTGAACTCAACTTGTGCACGTATAAGATCCCACTGTTTCAAATTTTTCCCGACAAAGCTCTGGAGTAGGTTTCCCAAAATCTTGTTAATTGCTTCAGTTAATCCATCTAGTACTACTGAATTGAAGCTTAGTTCACACTTTTTTCCATAGGGTCCTCCAAAAGTGGCTTAAGAACTTAACATCCCGGTCAGAAGTGATAGTTTTCGAAATACCGTGGAGATGAATAATCTTCTTGAAATATGAGTCTGCAACTTGAACAACATATTCATCTTTTGGCATGGGATAAAATATGCCATCTTCGAAAATCTATCCACAACTACCATTATAGAGTCTTTCTATCTTTGAGTTTGGGTAGTCCAAGAACAAAATCCATATTTACATCTTCTGAAGGTGTATCTGGAACAGGAAGAGGTATGTACAATCCCATATTTTAGCTTTTGGACTTAGCCAAGTGATAGGTTCTGAATCTTTGGATATACCTATTGACATCTTTTTCAAGCTTGGGCCAATAGAAATTTTCTTTGACTAAGGCCACAGTTTTATCTCATCCAAAGTGACCTGCTAGTCCTCCGTTGTGGGCCTCCTAGATAATTGCTTCTTGTAATGAGCATTGAGGAATGCAAAGAGTTTTTCCTCAAAATAAGAGACCCTTATGCTTGTGGAACTGCTGGAAAGGTTGTGCCTCTATGTAATTCCATGCTTTACGAAAATCAAGATCATGGTATAGCTCTTTGATAACTTCAAACCCAACAACTTTTGCTTGAAGAGAAGTTAAAAAAGTATGACGTTGGCTAAGTGCATCAGCTACAGAATTCAAGGTTCCCACCTTGTACTTGAGCAAGAATGAATAAGACTGCAAAATTTCACTCCAAGCGGTATGTTTACGGTTGATCTTCTATTGAGAATTTAGATGTTTGAGGGCTTCATGGTCCAAATAGAAAATAAACTCTTTATTCAGCAAATAGTGACTCCAATACTGTAAAGCTCGGATAATGGCATAGAACTCATTATCATAAGTGGAGTATTTAAGTTTGGCCTTATTTAACTTTTCACTAAAGAAGGCGATTGGATGTCCCTCCTAGCTCATAACAACACCAATCCCAGTATTAAAAGCATCACAGCTGACTTCGAAAACTTGGTCAAAATTTGGTAGGGCTAGCACAGGGGCTTCTGTTAAATGCTTCTTTAGCTCCTTAAAGCTTTTTCGAGCTTTCTCTGTCCATTGAAACTTATTTCCTTTGATGCAGTCTGTAAGTGGTGCGGTAATGGAGCTAAAATTCCTGATAAATCTCTTGTAAAAGGAAGCTAATCCATGGAAGCTTCGAACATCTTAGATAGATTTTGGAATGGGCCAACTATTGATGGCTTCAATCTTGTTCGAGTTTACTCAGACACCTTCAACAGTGATGATATATCCTAGAAAAATCACTTCACTAGTCAAAAAAGAACATTTCTTCAAGTTGGCATAGAGTTTCTACTTTCGAAGAGTCTGGAATACTCGCCGTAAGTGATCTAAGTGACCATAGGGATTCTTGCTGTAGATGAGAATGTTGTCAAAGTAAACGACTATAAATTTCCCAATGAAGGGTCGAAGTGTTTGATTCATTAAGCGCATGAATGTGCTAGGGGCATTTGTTAACCTGAAAGGCATCACTGTCCATTCATATAGGCCATCTCTTATTTTGAAGGTGATCTTCCATTCATCTCCAGGCCAAATTCTGATTTGATGATACCCGCTTCAAAAGTCAATCTTAGCAAAAATAGTTGCACCATGTAAATGATCCAACATATCATCAAGTTGGGGTATCAAAAACCCATACTTGATGGTGATCTTGTTAACCGCTCGACAATCGACGTGCATTCTCCAACTCTCATCTTTCTTAGGTACCAAAAGTACGGGCACACCATAGGGACCAGCACTTTCTCGGATTATATCTTTCTTTAACAACTCTTCAACTTGTCATTGAACTTCAGCATGTTCTTAAGGACTCATCCTATAAATAGGTTTATTAGGAATTACTACTCCTGGAATAAGATCAATTGCATGTTGGATATCACGTATAGGTGGCAGCTAGGTGGAATTTCCTCGAGTATGACATTTGGAAATTCAACTAGGAATTGTTTGATTTCTGGTAGAATAGTGGTTCCTTCGTTTGACTCAAGCAATAAGACCAATCCCATGGTTTGGGCTTTTGCTTTCGTCACCTTAAATTACTCCTTGGCAATTAAGGACACTAGCGGCATAGACTCATTCTTGGCTTAGTTATATTCACTAGGTGGCAAAGGTGCTAGCTTAATCTTCACTCCATCCTTCATAAAGGAATAAGTGTTTGCATAACCATCGTATAAAGCATGGCAATCATATTGCCAGGGTCTCCCTAGTAGAAGATGGCAAGCATCCATGGGAACAACATCACACCATACTTCATCGTGATACTTCTTGCCAATTAAAAAAGAAACAAGGCATCGTTTAAAAACTCCTACCTTATTTCCCTTGTTGAAACATTGTAATTTGTATGGATGTGGATGAACTTGAGTGGATAGGTTCAGCTTCTCCACCATGTAGTTGGATATTAAATTCTCACAGCTTTCATTGTTAATGATTGCATCACATACTTTACCCTGGGTAGTACAGCAGGTGTGAAAAATATTATGACATAACCATGGCTCATCTTTTGCTTTCACTGTGTACAAGCTTCGCCTGATTACCAGTATTTCACCATGGTTGGTGGGCATGACTTTTTAATCAAATACTGGCTCCTCATCAAATACAGGCTCTTTATCATCAAGTACAAACTCGTCTTCTTCTTTAGATGCTGCATAAACTTCCCCTTCAATAATGGTGACAACCTTATGGTTGGGACATTCTGAAGTAATGTGGCTAAACCCTTGGCATTTGAAGCACTTAGGTGCTTTGGAGCTAGATTCTCTGGCAGCTTTAGGTGGGGGCTTGCTCAAAGAGCTGGGTTGCTGAACTAGAATCCTACGGACATTAAAAGGATTCTTGGTAGAGGAAGGAGGTTGGTAAAAAGGTCTTCTGGGTAATTACTTCTCAACACGGATGGCTAGACGAATAACATCGTCTAAAGTCCAATATTGTTAAAGCTGGACCTTATGGGCAATGTTAGTGTTCAACCCTCCAAGGTAGCGAACTATTGTTTGCTCCTCCTTTTTCTTGGATATCATATTTCATCATGAGCTTTTCAAATTCTCTAGTGTATTATTCTATAGACAGAGTCTATTGGCGGAGATTATGTAGTTGAATAAAATAACTACTCGTGTTTATCAGTCTATTCACTTGATTACCAGTGTTTTACCATAGTCGACGGGCATGACTTTTTTATCAAATACTGGCTCCTCATCAAATACGGGCTCTTTATCATCAGGTACAAACTCATTTTCTTCTTCAGATGCTGCATAAGCTTCCCCTTCAATAATGGTGACAACCTTGCGGTTAGGACATTCCGAAGCAATGTGGCTAAACCCTTGGCATTTGAAGCATTTAGCTTTGGAGCTAGATTCTTTGGCAGCTTTAGGTAGGGGCTTGCTTGAAGAGCTGTGTTGCTGAACTAGAATCCTATGGACATTAAAAGGATTCCTGGTAGAGGAAGGAGGTTGGTAAAAAGGTTTTTTGTGTAACTGCTTCTCAACACGGATGGCTAGATGAATGACATTGTCTAAAGTCTAGTATTGTTAAAGCTAGACCTGATGGGCGATGTTAGTGTTCAACCCTCCAAGGTAGCGGGCTATTGTTTGCTCCTCCTTTTCTTGGATATCATATTTCATAATGAGCTTTTCAAATTCTTTAGTGTATTCTTCTACAGATAGAGTCTATTGGCGGAGATTATATAGTTGAATAAAACAATCTCAATAATAATGTTCGAGCAAGAATTTACGTGTGAGCTTGCGTCACATCTTTTTCCACATTCAAATCTTGCTTTTTCCTTCCCACTTTCGCTTCTTCTTGAGATTCTCCCACTATATGGAGGCATGCTTCTTGAGTTTAATTGCGACTATCTTGAGTTTCTATTCCTCCGACACCTCTTTATACTCGAAAACTCGTTCAATAGTTTAGAGCCAATCTACTAACTCGTCTGGTTAGAGCTTCCCTTCAAAATATGGAATTTCCACTTTGATATTGCTGTTGTGAACTGTCAGTCTCCAAGGTCGACGATTGTCGGCTGATAAAGTGTCGCTACTATCCAAATCATCTTCTATTTGCCTTCCTTGTGCATCCAACAACGCTCGTTGGACATTCACCATCTCTTGTAGCAATTGAACTTGTCGTCTCAATTCTTTTATCTCAACTTCATGCACAGATCTTCGTCTTAAAGGCATATTGTAGGCTAGTGAAAGCTAAGGGTATGGCTTAAGGGTGAAATTAGAAATTAAGTTCAAAAGTTGGGTTCAAAATGGAATTTTAAGAAATTTAGGGCTTTGGTGTAATTTTAGGAAATTAAGGGGTTAATTTGTAATTTTAAAAAGTTTAGGGGTTGATAATAAATTTTGTAAAGATAAGAGGTTGTACTACAATTTTGGATAGTTTACGAGTCAGAGTGCAATTGAGGAAAAGTATGCTGATAGGGTGATGACGTGGTAGTAAGGACCCGTGGTAGGTGATGGTTGGGTGACGTGGCGATGACTGGACAACAAGACTGACTTGGGCGATGATGTGGCAAGTTATGGATGGATGACATGGTGATGACTGGATAACTGTGTTGACTGGGTGATGATGTGGCAGTACGAATACATGGCAGGTTATGGATGGACGATGTGGCGATGACTGGACAACTATGCTAATTGGGCGATAATATGGTAGTATGGACACGTGGCAGGTTACGGATAGATGATGTGGTGATCCCTGGACAACTGTGTTGACTAGGCGATGATATGGCTGCATGGACACATGGTGGGTGATGGTTGGATGACGTGGCGATGACTGGACACAAGTCTGACTGTACTGCTTATGTGGCAGAACTGACGCATGGCAATTGATGGGTGGCTGATGTGTCACTGACGTGGTCGTCTTCATCCTCTGGTTAGCACGTGGGGCATGTGACCGGCGCGTGGTATTCCGGTAAAAGCTCGTGGAGACACATTCTATGTGTTCCAACAGCGAAACTTTCCAGTCCAAGGTTTTCTGACCTCCTGAGCACGATGGGGACCTCTTTGTGGCTGAAAATTGACCAAAACTATGAATTTCGAAGGCAACAGTAATGACTTTTGTCGAACTACTTTGAACTCTTCAACTTCAAGCTATTTTTCAGATACTCCCCATCTCTGGAACTCAACTCTGATACCAAAAATGGCACAGAAATTAAAAGAGAGGAATTACTTTCAATTGAAAAAAGGAGAATTTGTTATTTCTTGCCTTAAACACAATGGGATGACCCCTATTTATACTGGTTTCATAGAGATAAGTTTCAGACAAGAAATTAAATCTAGATGGAGGTTATAGGAGTTACAAAAATTTATTTGGAGTTACAAAGATTTATTTGTGGGGTTATGAAAATTTGTAACTCTTAGAGAATATGGAGCTTACAAGGTTGAGTCCTAAAGGATATATAGATTACAAAGTAACTGATCCATATTAGGAAGCCTTATTTATTCATAAGGGCTAAGTTAAAATCATACTTGAGATAGCCTACAGCATTCAGTAAGCCTTTAATTCATCCTAAAAAATTTCTTTCAATTTCCTTCGTTGCTTTCTGAATCCTTGTATAATATTAAGTGATTGTAAATAAAGTGTAAGTGTACTCAAAAGTCATGAAAAAAGGTTCGCATTTGCATTTTCTATGTGATCATTCATTTCCAAACTTAGTGTAAGCTTCCAACTTGTAATTTCCTTCATGTATTCTAAGTATTTTACATTTTTGTATAATATAATATTTTTTTTCTTTTTTGGATAACTAGTTTTCTTATATTTATCCAAGAAGCATCAAAGCTGCTATAATCAAAACAAGCGGCATACCTGCGTCTACTTTGCTGCTATATGCAGCATATCTACAACTTTACATTACATCTATACTCTGTCAAAAATAGCAGAGTTCAGTCCCCATACATTGCTTAAATCTAGATTAACAGGATCCATCTTAACTTGCCTAAGATCAAACAATCTCAAAGCTCACTTCTCTGATTTGTTGTAGTAGCCGACCCTCGTGTAACTCTTTATGTTATGAGTATGAAATCTTCCATTCCTTTCCTTCGATACAAAATAAATGAAAGAATTCTAAGAAATGCGCAAAATGATTATGATGAGTGCATTGCCTTTTAGATTAGAAATGGCCCATTGAAGCTCTTCTTCCCAGTTGGTAACCCTTCTTCTAATTTTGCAAAGCTTCAGAACTTCCCTCCATATATGTTCGAGTAGCTGCAAGAGAAAAATAGGTGATCCCTTGATTCAACATTATCAGTCAGTCCCCAAGAAGCAAGTCTGTCCTTCGTTGACAACCTATTAAGAACAGCAAACCAGGAAATAAAGGAATGTCTAGGCATGCTGAACTTAAACCATACCAACTTATGCCATGTCACTTTGTCCTCCCTTAGCCTGATAGCATTCCAGACAGCAGCATTTAAATAGCAATTTCCAGGGAAAGGCCAAGTACTAACCCCAGCAAGAAATCTTGTACTCCTTAATTGCATAATCTTCCTCCAATTCCAGCTACTTCCATTAGAGATAGAGATTTGCCAAGCATCTCTACCCTTCAGCACATATATCTGAACCCATGCAATCCAGAGTGACCCAGCATTAATTAAGATCGACCTGAGATAATATAAATTATTTAGTACTATTACTTTATCTGTTTTTTATATTATGTTTTTGTTAATTATTTAATTCGTAAGTTAGTATTACGTTCTTAATTATTACCTAATTGTTGCTTATATTGCCCAGACCTATTTTGGGTACCAGAGTCATGTTGGTATTAAGATTGTATTGAAATTAGGGATAAAAAGAATAAATTGAAAGAAAATAAAAATTTAAAAGGTCAAATAACATATGGTTGCAATAATTGGCTGTAAAAACTGCGTTTGTATAGCAGTGTAATTTTTCTTCATTGCAAAGCAAAAGCTATCAGATTATATATATCTCTGCTTTCTTTTGATTTGTTGGGTGAAACTAGGTTTCATCAAACTCGTCAAAGCTCACTTTACATCCAGTATCTAAATTTCGTATGTCATTCCGACCCTTAGAAGCCTAGCGTGTGGTATCACCATTACTTTCTCCCCTTGCCTGAAGTTTTTCCTTAGAAAATTATAAACATAATCCACAATTATCTTCTTAATGAAGGAGGAATTTTGTTTTGACATCACTTCTGCTTCTCCCAGTAGGTAAATAACTCCTTCATCCTTCGCTCTCTGAACAAACTGCATCTCCTCTTCAGCACCCTGGATAGGTGCAGATATGATCCGACTCGACGAGTTCGTTGATTTGGCTGCATTGAACGAATGGATGGACGCTGAGGAAATGCGAGATTGGTTGAGCTGGTTTAGTGTTTCCTCAACAAAAACA
>JBBYHL010455460.1:0-15469 GCA_038381835.1 Adansonia madagascariensis | reverse complement strand
AAAACTTTTTAAAATGAAATGAAATATAAAAATTGATTAAAGATGTAATTAGATTTATTTCTGAATCAAGCTACTCAATTTTTTATCGTAATTATACGTATGATGTTACGTATTCATATAAATTTTGATAAATTAATAATCCATATTATATAGATTTCTATACATTCATGTATTCATTTTGTGCTTATGTAATTTGTTCATGTAGTATCTTTTTTTTATCATGTCTTAGTTATTTTTTCTTATATCATATAATCATGTTGTGTACAACATTACCAATATATAGTTTTAGTGGATAAAATTTTTTAAATTTTAATGACAGAACTATTAAAGTATTTTAAATATATATATATATATATATAATATTGTTAGATCAAGCACGAGGTTCATGTCAGACATAGGTCTACTATGGTATCAAAATTTTTTGGACTTGCTCGAACTGGATTCGACCAACAATTTAAGCTTAAAATTCTGTCCAAGCCAATCAAATATTATTAAATGTTACAATTTAGACCTGTTCACAGGTTGGGTTATCTTTCTATGCTTGAAGTCTTATCCGATATTTGAGAGAAATTGAACATACTATCAAGCCTAAAAAATGAGTTTAGGCAAAAAAATAAAAATAAAACCTATTTAAAAATTAAGGTAGGCTTTGGCTCTAATATTTAAGGCCGAATTCGGCCCATTTGTTCAATTATAAGAAATATATTATTTTAATATTTTATACATATTATGTAATTTATATCATATAAAAATAAAGATATTTATAAGATTATAGTGTAAACACTAAAAAATACGTTAAATTACTTATATTTTAAAACTTAATAAAAAAATAAAGTACTAAAGATAAAATAATAAAGTACATTTTTTAAAAATTTGGATGAGATAAGCTATTCATCTACAAATATGGACAAACTTTTTGCAGAATTTAAAACATATTTTAAGTCGGGTCTAACTTGAGTAAGTATATATGATGTTGATATCATATTTAAACATAGGTTGTACTTTATTCAATTTTATTCATTGACCCATCTATTAAATTTGTAATCTCCATCCATTCAGATAACCTTTTGTTTAAAAAAAAATAAAAATTTGATTTTTTTTATTTTGTAAGCAATACTTTTCTTTTATTAAATTTCAGATATAATAAATAATATCAATTATTTTTTTGGGCCCTTGGGTGCCTAAAAGTACCAATTAAGGATTATCTATTACATTTTTTAAAATGTTAATTTTTGCATTTAACGTTATTTTTATTGAATTCAACACATAAATAATCTACTATTTTACACTTTTTCTAACCAAAGAAAATATTAACATTTGACATAAATTGTTTTTATATTTCAAGAAAAAATAACATAAACCTTACCTGATCTGATAGAAAAATATAACATGGGTTAAATCTTTTACAAAATGTGCCCACTAATATCAACCTGCTAGTAATGTTGAACACTTTTTCATAACTCTCCATGGTTCTCTATTGTTAGTGGACACCTGTTTAAAATAATAAATTTATATAATTATATAAAATTAAATAAGTACATAATAAAAATTTATTATTAAATATATGATAAATCTTCATATAAAATAATATATATATCAATATTTTTGCGTAAATAAAAATTTTGAAACTCTTAATTTATCAACCAATTAATTGATTGTGGCCGTTCGTGGCCTATAACTAATTGGATCTAGCAACAGGCGTGACTCGACGTTGGTAGGTTGAATTAGCTTGAAATCAGACCGAAAGCGGTTCGAAAATAGGCTGAAACGCGAGAACCAAATTCTGACTGTCAAGTTCTACCTCTAATGACTAGGCTTGATCGGTGATTGGCTGGAAACAACCTCAATCAATTCGAAGGAGAGGACATCGATAGGGGATGGAAGGGAAAGGAGGGAAGAAAGAAAAAATAAAATAAAAAGAAAAATGTTTTAAAAATAATTCTATTTTTTAATTTTTTTATTATTTTAAAAAATTAATATCACAGATCATCACCTAATTCCTCTACATCATGTTATGGATCTCTACTTAAACAGTACGTGCTAAGTCCAAGAATCAAATTAATATATGATTCTAATAACTTTAAATATCATATTGTATATTTTAAAATAATAAGTATCTCATCAAAAACAAATATATATATATATATATACATATATATTACAATAACTATTTATAAATGATACTAATAACGCATAAAAAAAAGTCACTGATTGGAGTGTGGGGGCAAGTTCCACATGCTAGATACCTAGCTTGGCTCTAAGCCATGCGTGTGACAAAGATTGATAGTGTGGTTGAAAGTTGATCAAAGATTATAACATGAGATTATTTAACTAAAGATCATAAAGACTGTATTGCTCCACAAACCGTGACCTTCTGTACATTAATTAATCAAAATTATAATCAATAATTTAAATAGTTATCACAATATGATATTACGAGACTTGTCAATTCTTATTCGAACTTAAAAAATTTAATCAATTCACCCAAATCTAAATCCGACTTAACTCTATTTGATTAAAAAAAGTAACAACTCGGTACCAACCAATCAAAATTTAAAAATTAAATAAAAAAAATGACCTGAACCCGAGATAACGAGAATTAAAAATGACCTGGAACCAAAATGAACGAATCCAATTAACTCCATTTTTAAACTTACAATGACCTAAACCAGATTAACTCTAAACAAAAAATAACCTGAAATTTCAAAAATCAGTTTGATTCAACCCAAAACTGATCCAACCCACACAATATTTTTTTTATCGTAGATATTCACTATCGATAAATACAACAACAAAAAATGCTCGTAATAATAATTTAAATCCCTAGTTATAATACTAAAAAAAATCCCATATATCCCTCTCTTCTATTCGTTCATTCGCTTCCTTAAGTATCACTATCTTTTGCTTCTTTTATGTGATCTTGCCTATCCATTATTAACATATATCATCTTTTATTTTTTTGGCAAAATTAAGAACCACCGTATTATAATTGGATGGTAATTTTATATACGGTAAGCAATGCGAATTGGTTAGTAAGTTATATGCTCTTCATATTTTTAATTAAAATTTAAATTATATGAATGTTTGGATTATTGTAAGTCAGAATTCCAAAATTTTTACTGGTAAATAAGACTCTTCGTATTTATATTAAGATCTGCTTAAGAGGTTCTTATAGGCATTAATTAAAGATGTTTAGTTACTGTTTCATAAAAACTTTTTACATTTAATACATTATTCTTATAATTTTTTTTTTTAAAAAATTAATGTATTAATTACATTTTTTTTCTTTTCATATATATATATATATATATAATATCACCTAATAGCATTGATTAATGTTTCCCTTTATAATGAAGGGGCAAATTAATGTAGTATGCTAGTTTTAACCTTGGGATATCCTTCTAATCATCTAAAGAAGACAAGCCTACTTTTCAGGTCGATTACAGCAAAGGAGAGGGAGAGGGATCACTATTACAAGTTTGAACCCTACAGATTGTAAGTAGCCAGAGCAAGGACCCCGTGCCATACAGAATCTTTCAAGTCACCAAAATTGAGACAATTTTTTTTTTTTGGGGTAGATGATGAAATTGGAGAGTGTAACTATGTAATCCCCAATCAATTCGACAATATGTTATAAATATCATCAACTACCTTTAATTGGCATATCTATAACTATATGTTAAACATATCCAAATTCATTATATGCTAAATTATCTATAAAAATAATATTATTTGAATAATGAATATTTGAAAAATTATATCATGTATTTATTCCGAATTTTTTATAAATTATAACTATAAATTTCAAATTTAAATCTACACCAAATCAAAATCCATAATATCCAAATTTATTAAAAAAAAAAAAACTATTGTCATCCCTCCGACTAGTGCTGATAAATATGAACCAAATATATATATATATATATATATATATATATATATGCCCACTAATCAAAGGTTTATTGTTCTATCCCCGTTAAGACGCCACAATTCTCTTGGAAGACCAATCAAAACCCAACCGATTTTCAACCCTATTAACTACCCAAGTAATAAATATCTATATGTTTATATATAGATTCGCTTTGGATAGTAAATATATTATTAGAATTTTTTTTAAAAGATAAAAATAATTATAAATTTTTTTATGTAAATATTTTTTATTTTTTTATTAATAATTTTTATTGTAATAATAATAATAGACAATAAACATATTTAGTTTATTGATTCATTTTTTTTAAAAAAAGTCTCATTCCAGACTAATAATTGTTCATTATAACGATGATCAACAATAATTTTTTGGTCTATTTGTTAATTTTGTATATCTTTGAAAATTTTTGGCCACAAAAGCAAAATAGTAGATGTTCTACAAGTCGATATACCATTTTTGTTTCGATACATTTGTAATGATACATATAGATACTGGTATGTTTTGGCATATCATGTCGATTTTATTGATATTTTTAAATTTTATATGTATATATATAGCATGTTTCAAATTCCTTAATAAAATGTATATTATATACACATGCAAATATAACTTCATTTCATATATATGATTGTTTACAAATATAAATTTTAAAATTATGAATATTGCATGTCTAAATTTTCTAAGCATCAAATAAATATAAATAATTTTAAATATATAGCTAATCCTAATTAATTAAGCTCAATAGCTTAATATAAGTACTATATTTTATTTTTAAAACTATTTATGAAAAACTAAAAATAAAAAAGATAAAAATAAGAATTAGTATGAAAATTTAAAAATTAAACAAAAAAAATTAAAATCTTGTACTAACTAGTGCTCACAGATACTAATTTTTATGGACTAATACAGGTCCATGCCATTAGTATGAATCAATGTAAAAAAATGAAATTTTACGATATTGATATAGTTTATTTTATCTTAAAATTGACACATATGGATTGATATGTAATCATATCCACTACATTGCACCAAAGTTTAAAAAAGGTGTGCATTAATCGATTTGAATCGATTTAATCGACTGAATTAATTAATTTCGGTTAATTTGGTTTTATTTATTTGGTTTTTAAAATTAATCAGTTTTGAAAGTGAATTTATTTAGTAAGTTTGGTTGGGTGTTGGTTTTCAAATTAATAATCAAATAGACCAAATAAACTGACCCTTTTATTTTATATATAATATAAATAAAATTATATTTATATAATAATTTAAAAATATATAATATATCATTTATATTATCTATTATATAATATATAATTATTTTTATATAATAGTAGAAATAATTTATGTTTTAAAACTTTAAAATCAATTAAACCGATCGAAGAAATAGATTTAAGATTAATTTGATTATTTTGATTTTGAAATTTTTTTTAGTCGAATAGGTAGGTTTTAGAATATTATTCAATTTATTTAATTTTAAAAATTTTAAAACCGAACCAACTAAATGTTTACTCTTAGGCAAAAATTCTTTGCTAAAAATTATTTATTGTAATGATCAAAACTATAAATATTTTTAATTGGTTGACCTATCTTGTAAGTTTTTCCGAACTTTGAAAAAAATTGACAACCAGCTGTCGATCCCCCTATGTGTGGTATTTTTTTTTTAATCTATAGTTGTATTATTATATATTAAATATATATAATATAGATAATCTTAAAGATAAACAAAAAGGAAAAAGAAGAAGGGAAAGGGGAAGCGGAAGGGGACGAAGGGTGACTTCCAAATTTGTCTTTTAAAGTTGGGTTTCAAAGATGCTCCCGATTGGCCCGGTTCCGACGAACAACGATACAAATAGTGGGCTCCACTTTTTGGAGTTTGTGCATAGGACGGTGACGTGTATCCCATCTGAAGTTGAAGACAATGATACAGAATGGATCCTTAGACTTTTCTTTATCTTCCTTTGGGTACAAGTCTCAGAACAGGGCATATGACATTTGTGAATAAGGTTTTGAAAATAAAAAGTAAGCCAGAGGTTGATTTTCTTGGAAAATAAAAATTTGTTCCCCCTCTGTTGTTTCCTCTTTCACTTGCTCCTCATATTAGCATATTTTTCATGGAAATAATTGGACAGTGAATCATTAGATGGCCATGTGATAGTCATGTCAAGATTAGATCACCATTTAAGGCTTTATATATATACATAACCATGTTATAAAACCAAAATAAGTAGCAATAATTCACCTATGCAATGAAGTAAGCTTGATCCCTTAGATTTCACCATGTTACTGCAAGGAAATCCGTATTCTTGGCGAAGTCTGGTCTCGTAAAATGATAGCATTTAAAATTTTACAAAATAGCATAAATACGCAATGAAAACGGTAAACATAAAAGTAGCAGGACTTCCTCACATATTTTAAGAATGATTTAAATGTGCAATATATTAAAAATCAGATTTAATAAAATTAAATCACACATCTATAAAGATATTACTTAACTTTCATAATCTGGAGTAATATACGATTCAAGAAAACCTATAGATAAGTGGCTTGGTGTTTAATCGGATCTATGAGGTAATAGGCAACACACTTGTCTTGCCTCCAATGGTAATACACACGAATGATAATGGAAGCCTTCTCAAGGATTAATGGTTCTCTGGAGCTAGCCAGAAGACTTAATGAGTCTCAACCAAAAGATGATTGCAGCTTGCTTCTTCCTTCACTTGATCCAAGAACACTTTTGAGATGGTATTTTCTCTGAATAAAAGAGAAGAATGCACAAGGAGGAGAATGAATGTATGGCAATAATGGTGGTTTTCAACCCTTGGAGTGGTGGCATTTGGGAAAATTTTTAAGAGAAAACTATTTTCTCTAAAAACCAACAATGACAAAAAGTCTTTCAGCTGAAAACCAACTTGGTCGTGCCCTCCCCTTAGCAGTCTTAGCCAAATTGAACCTCTTTAACTTGGAAGAATTTTGATCAAGTCACAACTCCCTTTATTGGTGAAACTCTTCCACCTTAAGCAAATGAATTTTATCACCTTCCATCTATAGTGGTCGAATATGGCACTCAAAATGGCTTTAGGGAATTTCTACTAATGCACTATGTATCTAGACATGTTTCCAGCTTTGTACACCATAGGTTATTTAGCTAGGTTAGGTTTCTATTAGAGATTTAGTCTGAATTAATCTATTTTATTTATCATATAAATAAATTTTATTTATCTCATATTATTATCTTATAATTAAACACAAGATTAAAAAATAAAAACCATTTAGCTAAATTAAATAATCTTTTATGAATTTTTATCCAAATCAAATTCATAAATTAAATTAAAACAATTTTAATTTAATAATAATCTTATTAATATTAATTATGTAAATAATTAATATTTTGATAAGACTATTAAGGAATTTCAGCTAAGATAATTTCAGCATTTAATGTCATAATTTAGATATTATCCATCTAGACATAGTTTGTCTTAATTTAGACATTATCCAGATAAGACAATATTATCTATTATGTTTTAAAAAGATTAATTAAATTTTAGATTTCATAAAATCTAAATATTTTTCTTAAATTAATTCTTAATTAAACATTTCAATTAAGTCCTCCATTTAATCATCAAATTTAATTAAATTCTAATTTTAATTTGACAATATCATCTTATCATGTGTGACCCATTAAGTTCCCAACATGTTAGCAATGAACATATTTAATCTGATTAATCACATTCATAGATCAAAAGTGAGATCTAATAACCCATCATTACCTCTCAAATGTTGAAGAGTCGATGTGACTTCATTGAAACCTTCAGTAACTAGCCTATCAATTTAATACAGTCCTTTCACCACATATCTCAGAATAAGCATGAGCATGGTGCAGTGTCTACTCATGCTTCAATCCATGTTTGATCTTGCAATTCAAGGTTAATGATCATGAATATATGAGGAATGATTCCTCATAATTCACTTTGCTCTGGCCAGAGACTTTAATCTAATTAATCATAGTTAAGATCATTCGAGATATGTCTTTAATGTCACTCGAAATGGTTAATTCTCTTTAAATCACTTATCCATTTCAGTACGTTTCAAATCATATCATATCATATCCAAACCACTCTTATTTGGTATCCATCTCTTGTGGACCCATTCACGATGATCTTTAAGTATGATACTTCACATACAAGATGACTTGGTATCATAAGTTTGAGGACTAATTACATGACTAGAGCATGAGAACATATTACATAGACACTTAAGTGACTAATACCAAATTGAGTTCTCATACAGGCCATGTTCAGTGAACTTATTTCCACAAAACAAGCACCCATATGCTATTCCCATAGACTTTAACTCATGAGATTTGTTGCATGCATTATATGCATAGAAGCTTAGCATATACTAGTCCTTATACATTGTCAATGCCCTGTCTTGCCAATACAATGACCAAGAATAGTGTTAAAAACACGACTTTGATGTATAAGTTTCTCACAATCATAACTCTTTGCGATTTCTTTGTAAAGCCAATGTATTTCATGGGTTTTATCCAATTAGTGTTTGCATAATAGTCAATCACTCCACTAACATGAAGAAAAACCTTTATCACTGTAAAATAGTAACATGTATACAGTTAATTGACTGTGTATCCCATGTCCTAATTTGATTGGTTCAAGGGCATACACTAACATCTCCCACTTGCACTTAGAACAGTTGTATTGTTCTGAGCTTCTATTAATTGGAGAATATGTTAATTCATTCTCGATAATTTTTATTATTGAGTTATAAAACTATTTGGATCACAATGAGACCTTGATTCTAATCGTATGGCTCAGGTGTTTTACAACTATTGGAATCAACTTAATTAGCCCAGTATTTAATGATCCAAAACTAATCACTTTTGCAAGCCTTCATAAAATGATTTATTTGATGGCTTTCAAATATAACTATGTAATCTCTCTAATTAGAACCCTTTCTTATATTACATCCAAGTACTTATAACTTTGTCACTTTTGGTGAATATTAACTGTTAATTATTCATGAACACTCCCACTAAATCTCATGTATGAGATTTCTTGTAGGGAATTCAATTCTTAGTTGAATTTTAGTTAATTAGGTTTACTTAATTAATTGGTATAAAACAAAGACTAAGTTGTGGAAACGATTCTACTAAGATTTATTTAGATAAAGGAAATTAAAAAATAGCATCGCATCCATATGCTGACAATAACAGATATATATGTTCATAATACTTATCCTAAATAATAAATTTCCTAATAATCGATCCAAAATGCTGAAATAATGTTCAAAATAATAAATCATAAAGTTTCTTACAAACTTTCTCAAAATGACATGGCAAACTTGATCTGCATCATCTAGGTCCAGCTTTTTGGTCCATATTTATTTTTATTTATCTTTCTTTTTATTATTGGTTCTTATAATATGTCAAACATATTTAGTACCAATAATTAGGTATCTTATACTAAAAGAAAGTAAATGAATTTATGAGTTTATACCTAAGGTGGAAACTCCTTTCAACTTTTTACCATGACAGATTGAAGGTAGTTTTTGCAATTTCTCCTCCTATGACCAGGCTTACTGCAGTGATGACAAGTTGCCTTGTCGTTCCCTTCTTTAATCTTTACCCCACTAGTTGGCTTCAAACTTTTTGGGCTAAAAGACATATCTTATTTCGATTTCTTCTTTTCCTTCTTTGTTTTCTTAGAAGTAAAAGTAATCAAATGGATAGGCTTTTTGTTGGTAAGAGATTTCTCTATCATTGTCAACATGTTCAATAATCCCGGGGGTATGTCTCTAAATGATTCATGTTGAAATTCAACACAAACTATGAAAAACTCAAAGGCAAAGAGGAGACAACTAAATAAATGGTTAACTCGCCATCCATAAACCAACACCAACTATTCTAATCGTGTGACCATCCAATCATCTTTAGCACATGAGTCCTCACAAGTGTACCTTCTGATATCTTCTTTTGGAACAATTTCTTTGAAATATTAAATCTCTCAATATGTCTTTCCTTATCAAACAATTCCCTGAGGTTCATGATGATGTTCGAAGCATCCATGCCCTCATGTTGCTTTTGAAGATTAGGTAACATGCTAGCCATCATCATATATATGGCTTGCACTATGTCCTCCTTATACGTTCTCTAGTCATTATTTTCTTCCTGAAAAGCATCAGTTGTAGGCTTATCGAGTATGAGCTCATCAAAGACATAACCCTTGCGTTCTTGTGTTAAAATAGTTTTAATAAATTTTGGCCTAATCAACTTGTTAGCACCTAATATGCGACGAAGTGACAAATTTGAAGTCATACTTCTTGTTTATATCATGTATGAATTTGGAACAGATATAATTGTCAATAACATATATAAAGTAATATCTACTTAGATTTTAATACTAAAATGATTATGAGCAATATTTTTACAAAATTATAGCCCTTAACTATAATACAGGAAGTTCAACACTTGAATCTTCTTAATAAGGTAGGTACCTGTTTCATTCTTACATAATCTTGAGTGACTCAACAAATTATGTAAAAACTAATTGAGTAGGTAACTTAGTTTATTAATTGCATCTTTATGCAAATCTTAGATCGATTAGGTGGTAACTTTTTACCTAAATATATCTTATTTATATCTTCTAACCATAGCCTCTAAAGCCATGCAGTCAAGTTGTATGCATCCGGACAACATAGTCTTAGTTAAGTAAGACCCATTAATTATAACTCAAGTAGCTTGGGTGGAAGGAACCTTGAGTGACTCAACAAATCCCCATGGCCGAAACTAGAGTATCTTGTTATAATTGATGGAAGGCGTCTAATCATGCTCAGGCACGAGTCTGAGGGATTTTAATTAATTAATTGATTAGGTCTCATTGGTTTGATTTGGATTGCATTTTATTTGCATTTATTTTAAGCACATAAATATCATATATATATATATATATATATCAACATAAAATAAAGCTAATCATGCAATCCTACATAGATAATGGACACTAATCGTGCAATCCTACATGGATAATGGACTTTTATCTAAGTCTAGTTTTCATGAGCCATTTGAAAACTAGTTAGTCAAAACCCTAGGATACTTTATTAGACTTGTTAATGGGGCCAGTTGTGTTAGTTTTAAATTGGGTCATTTCAGATTAGTAAATTTTGAAGTAATTTTCAGTTTTAGATCAGTTCGATTCCAAGTCACTTCAATTTGGGTCATTTCGGGATCGAATTATTTCAAGTTTGGTTTATTTTTTATTTCGAGTCAATCAGGTTTAACATCAAGTTAATCGAATTCGGGTCATTTCAGGTTTGTATTAATCAGCTTTGGTACTAAGGCTAATCGAGTTCGGATCAATTAGGTTTAACATTTGAGTTTATCAGGTTTGATCTTTTTGATTCGAATCATTTTGAGTTAATTGTTTAAGTCATTTTAAGTTTCGATTATTTCGAGTTTGATTCATTTCAAATGTCGATAATTCTTGATTTAAATCATTTAAGATTCATTGGTCGATTCGGTGTCAGCACTCTTTTATTGTTCTCTCAATTTTTTTTTTAACTTTTGGTTTTGAATTTGCTAAAAAAAACTAGGAAGGAGGAAAATGACAGTGCCACGTGGACACCCTCATTGACCTCAAAATCTTTGTATTAGTGTATAGGATGTATAATATTATAATTATTTTTCTTCTTTTCAGAAAAGTTTAAGATCAAATATGACAATATTAAATATTCATTTTTTTTCCTAAATGAAACCAGCATAATTTTGAAGTGAAAATCTCATGCAACGAAAATAACATCCTAGACCCCCATTACGTGATTAAGTCTTAAATTTTCATCCACCGAGTTCACCAAAAATTAAGATGCCAAAAATTTTGCAGTCCAGTTACGATTTAGCCCACAAGGCCATCACAGCCCAAATAAATGTTCAGTTTCCGACTTTGAGGGCTCTTGATTAGGGTGTAATTGATTCAAAGCCTAAGTAACGAAAAATTTGATCCGAAATTTAATGTTTGAAATTTGATTCGAATTTTATTTTTAAAGTTTGAATTTAATGTGATATTTAAATTCACTTGATTAGGCATTATTTATTTAGCAAAAAATATTCTCGATTCTTATATTAAACTTCAGATTCGATTATTTGTGCTCAAATTTGAATTGAGATTCTTAATATTAAATAAAAATAAAAAAAACTATATTAATTACATTTGTAAATTACTTGAATCAAACATTAAAATTTTCGAATTCAATTAACTTGATAACTTGAATTGCTTAAGGTTAATTTGAAAATGATCAAGTTAAATTTAAAATTTTTCAAATCAAACTTAAATAACTTATAAATATAAATGTCCCGTTTACATACCTACTCTTGATTATGGCCAGTCTTCACCGCAATAACCAAGAAGGCTTAAAACCCAATCTCGTTTTGCCCTGAGGCTGAGCCGCCAGCAACGCCCCGAGGCACAGGGCAGCGGAGAGAGAAATGTAATCTTGAAATATGATATTCAAAATCGGATATAAATATTCATATATTTTGAACTCATATTTTATGTAAGTGTCCGAATGTGTGTCCCAACAGTTGTAAACAGATACAAATAAGATTAAGTACATAGTCATAGGTTTGCTGCATTAAAATTCCTAAAATGCCCACATATTTTGGGGGTGATCATGGATTGGAAGAATCCATGCAAGAGACCTGAATCAGTGGCACTTAAATTCTTTAACCTCCCATATGATAGAGCAATTAAAAATAAATAAATAAAAACCCAATGAACTTACATTGAAGACCAATTCAAGGAACAAATTTCAACATAGAGTTGAACTTTGCTCATAATCAAAGCTTAGGAATAGCTCCTAATGAATCATGAAATGTAACCAAGGATATTCAGAGTTGAAGTTTAGTAGCGAAACAATTTGATTACCATTTAACCTGCAACCACATTGTGGCAAAATGAATGGTAAGAATATCAAAGTTATTCGCCCAAGAAATTCAACCAAAAAAAAACAGAACATTTCTTTGCAATCGTAACATTTTTATCTGTTATTCGCAAAACTGCATTTAGAGTTACATTGTTGTGTTATTTTTATTTGGATTCCGGAATAAGTGTCGAATATAAATATATTTAATTTTTTTTGTAATTTTTTATATATTTAAAGGATCATGTCTTTATATTTATATTTAACTATATATTAGACACAAATATTATATATAAATATTTTAAAAAAAATTTAAAAAAAATCAAAGTATCATAATTGTGTAACCTGTGTTCTATTGAACCACAGCAAACTTTGTCTCATTGAGAAGCTGAAAATTGAAATTCCGACAATGATGCTGCATCTGAATTCCAGAGCAACATGCAGGACGTACGTCCTATGTCCAACCAGAATGCACTCTTATCAATGAAAAAACTTATATACATTTTTTTCACTTTTTCTTTCCTTTAACTTAGCTTGGAACCCTTTCAATTGTAATTATTATTATTATTATTATTATTATTTGAATTGGAATTCTTAGATTGCCACACACACACATATATATGGATCATTTCATTTTCTCATTTTGACCTTTTTTGGTTGAAGAACCTATCTGTATTAGAGTGCACCACAATACATTTAAGAAATCTTTTTCACAATAAATAGCACCTTTCTTAAGTGATTTATCACAATTCATAAACATGAAAAAGAAAAATTAAAAACACAAAATTCTCTCCAAAATTTCAGGAAAAAAAAAAAGCTTTGAAGAAATGAAGAAATTCTGAAAAAATAGTTGATTGTTCTAAGAAATTTCAAAAAAACTACTCTCAAATCTTAGTTCTTCTACAAAAAATAAATCAATTTCGAAGAACGAATTTAAAAAGTCTTTGAGGCGAATTTTATCAATTCAAGATTAAGTCTCAAAGTTAATTGAAGCTAATTTTACCAATTCAAGATTAAGTTTCAAAGCCACTTAAATCAAAACTTCGATGAAGAAAAAAATTTTCAATAAATTTTTTATTTCAAGAATTTTTAGAGATTACACTTTAAAATTTTGATAAATGAAATTATTATTTATTTTAAAATTTTTCTATAATATTTTCAATACTAAATTTGGATTACAATAACTAAAAACCCAATCTTTTATTACAAGTGAATTTCTTAAATTTGCTCTTGAAACCACTTTATTTGGGAGTGTTCTCCATATGGCTATATCTGTTTCCTTTTCCCTCCACGACTGATCTCATTTCCCCCTCGCTTGCTGTCGCCTGATTTGGCGTCACCTACCTCCGCTCCTTCCTCCACTTTCCGGCCCAAGCCACCGCCCCTCTCTCTATTCTCAGCCCTAATCCTCCCCTACCTTTTTTATATGCTCATCCGCTTTCCCTGATATCCTTTTCGGAGAGCCTTAATACCAGATATGACACATCTGACAGCTAATCTAAAGCCAATCACATCTAATTAAGCCAATCAAATAACCAAACAACATAAATCAGCAGAAAAATTAAAGCACACCAAGATTACATGGAAAACTTAAAAAACCATAGAAGCAAAATCTGAAATAAATTCACCATGAGTAAGCAATTAGAACTTAGAAGATTCAATATCTCAATGCTATTTGTTCAAAGCCTGGAATCCACAACAATTGGAAGAGATTATCTCTTTGAGTTCACCTACTAATCTTACCCAAAGGAAAGATTCGATAGTTGCATAGCTTACCTCTAAAGTTTTCAGTCACAAAAGAGCAAGAAAACCTTCTATTTTTGCTCCCATTGCCGATCACTACCTTCACCAAGCTCCCGCCTCTCTGCTTTCTAGTGGTTTTCTCACCATTATCTTTTAGGCTTTTTTGGTCAGAGCTTAATTAAGATTATTTCCAAAACCCCTTTCAGTTTTTTTCTTCTTTATTAAACTGTAATATAATAAAAAAATAAGGGAAAGGCCGCACCTTTTCTGAATGTTTATTTTTATTTCTTTTTTTTTTTTTAAAAAAAAAAATTTTAAACACAACAACGTAGAAGACAAACAAACGAAAAAAACATCTTCAAACTCAGCTAACTTGAATCACAACATAAGCGGCAGCTTCAACCAAACATGTTCGGATAACTTGAAAAGGTTTGTTTACGTGAAATAAATTATCAAACATTTTTAATTTATTAAAAAATTGATATGTATAATTTATATAAATAAAATATTAAATACAATAATTGAATCATATAAAAAGTTATAAAGATTTACAAAATTAATATAATTTTACACCATTATAAGCATATCTCTTTTGTAATTCCAATTATTCAAAACATGAAAACTTTTTTAAGAAAAGTACTAATTTATTAAACAATAATTTTAAAACTACATCATATGTTAGAAACCACTAGCTACAAGCTTGTTGCAATGGTGCCTTGTGCTATATGGTCAAATCATAATTAATTAAATATTTACATAAAGGTGTGTTTGACTGTAGTTATTGCACCAAATTGCCGAAGAAGGGCTTGAACTTCGAATGGTTTTAATGAAGAAAGATTTAATCTTAATCTTATGGGGGAAAAAAGTTGGATT
>JBBYHL010455440.1:0-15470 GCA_038381835.1 Adansonia madagascariensis | reverse complement strand
TAGAATCTTGGTTAAACAAGCTCAAATCTTCTGATTTTGAAATGAAAATGGTCTTACAATTATTCCCTAAATGTTTGCGCCTTTTTCTTGAGTCAAAACCTTAAGTGGTATTATCAATGGGCTGTTTCATCATCCTAAACTACTCTGGGGCTATGCAAATGAGCTTGTGATGCTCATGCCCCTCTTTCCCTTTAATCATAGACTTTCGAATGTCAATGACTTGAGTTTGGACCTGTAGACATAAAAAAAAGAGATATCTCGTGCTTTGCTTTGTCCCCTGTTAGCAGCACAACTGTTGCAAATTGAAAAATCACTTTAACCTAAACAATTTTTCATGAATTTTTTGATTTTTTTTATCAAAGCATGTCGAATTATCTTTAAAACGATGTTTTATTTAGCCCTGAATCATTCTAGATGAAAGGGTTATGATTTTTCAAGTCTAAACTATCTGGAACCTCTAAAATCCAAACATGTATTCTGGTTAGGCCGTTCAGCCCACTAAATGATATTTCCAAATTTTTTTAACATTTTTCCTAAGAGGTTCATGAAATTCCTTTTTTAGAAAGGTATTGTTTGCAATTTTTTGATACCAAATGAGTCTGGGGTGATTTTTCAAATTTTGACGCACCTTGTCCCTTATATGCTCTGCCAGTAGCACTATCAATCCAAACTTGAAAATTTATTCCCCCAGAAAGAGACTTTTTGGGGTAGTGGGAATATTTTTAGGATGAACCTCATCGAGTTACATTTCTAACGATGTCTTATCCACCTTCTAAATCCTTTAAACCAATTTAGAATAAATTCAGGAAACAGGATAGCACGATGCCATCCCTTATTTTTGGTTTTGGTCAAAATTGAGTTGTTTTCCCGAATTTCATCTCAAGACATTCAAATGTCTCTATGTCAACCTGATTAGACTTGAGAATATGCTTTGACCTCCCATAGGCTCATATCAAGGCAGAAATACATTTTACATCTTTACCATCCTTATTCACAGTAATTTCTTTTGCCAAAAGTTGTTAAAAGGCTCATACATTCCCTAAATCACAAGGTTTTGCTAACTTAAGTTTTCCAACTCAACTTCTCTAAAGAGTGTCAAATGTATCACTTTTAGGGATACTCTAACCCTATTTTTTTGAGAGGATACTCCAACCTTATTTTTCAAAATTGTCAAGATTAAAAAAAACTTTCTTTTGTCAAAATGATTTATCATCCATGGGGAGACTCCAACCCTTACTTTTGAGGGGATACTCCAACCCCGTTTTTCAAAATTGTTAAGATTAAAAGAAACCTCCTTTGTCAAAATTATTTATCATCCATGGGGATACTTCAACCCTACCTTTCCAAAAGGATTCTCCAACCTTATTTTCAATTATAATTAATTTTTTTTCTCATTCTTGGACTTTTATAAATATGTCAAACAAATCTTGTTTAATCAAGGAACCCAAATGCATCTAAAAAATTATTGATTTGGTTATTCCCAAATAATCGATACCAATTGTGAGATAAATTCCAATAGTCCATTCCTTTTCTTTATCATTGCCTTCAATAATCCATGTTATGTTACTTCATTTATTGTCATACAACATGATTTCTTTGTGATGATTATTTGCATTCATGTTTTCCAATCATTTTAAATAAAACTAAAAGTAATGTACCATGTAGGTATCTCTCCAATGCCCAAAGTGGAACACTCTATTTCCAAAGTAAAATCCAGAGGCCATTTTTATCGAAAATCTCTATATTCCCTATCTCTCTGGGGCGTATGTGAGATTAAATCTTTTTCATCAAAACCTAGACTATTTCTACAAGATTCATGCATTAAAAAGGGTTATATTGAAATAATGACAAGTTATGATCAAAAGAATCGAAACTGAGATAAGATATAGCTAGTAAGGTACCGATTCGGATGTCAAGAAGAGGTTCATACCTCATCACGCGTAACCAACTCTCAAACCTAAATGGTGAATCTTTGCACTATATAGACCACAGGATTGATGTTTTAAGTTTCGTAACTCAAAACATTTGTTTCAATAGGCATCCGGTCATGCCTAGCCTAAAAATATTCGATGGCAACTCCAAGCGTTGGCCATTTTGTGATGGTCATCCGAGACCAATAAGATGAGCGATTCATCTTATGGTCCCCGCACAGTACCACAAGTCAAGAATCCGTACATTCTCGTTTTCATCACATCGCTAAAGGAAAAGTCTCGATCCATAAGACATTCCAAGTAAAAAAAATATTTTAAGTCATACGCACTCATAGATCTGTGAAGATCCACCCCAGGGTACATTGTGACATCTTGATGACTCTGCTAGGGACAGTAGAGAGTTAGGCCAATAACTAGCCATGTCTTGCTAGGTTCTTAGTTCTTTCGATCTTCAATCATTATTTAAGCATGACCCTTTTCTTCATTTTGTCAACTAATCTTTTGTTTGATATGATTTTTAGGATTGTCTTATTTTCAAATAATCATAGTTTAATAAAAATGGTAATACAGAATTAAATAAAAAGGTTTGATCATTTCCCTGTCACACACTGTGCACTTGCATGTGCATTAGTGTTCGCCAAACTCCATGGCATGGTTACAACCCAATCATTAGGTGGAAATGAGCTATCCACCTTCATGAGTAACCCTCTACACAGGCATGGCAATAACTTCCTGGATGTAAATTACCTATGCCTCTTGTGAGTAACCCTTCGCATTTGCATAAGGAAATACATCCAACGGATCAAGCTTGTTCTGCCAAACTCATAATAGGTCTAGGATCGAGGTCCCTCGACTATCCTTATCGGATGGAGAAGCAATTCGGATACCTATGTAGGCGTTAACCTAAACCTTATATAGTGAGCCCTACGAGCTAAACCATGTCAAACCATACTGGAATGCTGCTAGAATCCTAGAGAATAGGGTCACTCGGGGAAACATTCCTAACCTTTACTCTTAATTACCATAATTATATATGTGACAATGAGTATACAATTATCACCCGCATCTTTATTTTTATCATTTATCAAGACATGCCATCGTGCTACCCAAACAATGGCTAAGCTTTATATAAATAAGTGACAGTGAACAAAAACCATCATTCATAACGTCTTATACTGTAAGCCGCTATATTGTCCGAGTCATGGCTTAACGTGTATCTGCACTAGTGTTGATGAATGAATATTGCTCCTGGTCATTTCTTTTTCCATCAAAATAAGATATTGCATCACCTCATGAAGGGCAGATTGCATCCTGGTATATTGAAATGCTGCCCGTTTCTTGTTTCACCACTTTGGTTGGGACATGTTATGAATTTTTTTGTTCTAACATTCTTAAATTCTTTGTTTCCTTACATTAGTCTCCTATATGTTCCACTAACTTATTTTTCCTTTGTTTGTGTTTTGGTGCATGCATCATTTCATCATAACCATGATAACTATCATTATTTTTGGATAATTATTCTGGTTCGGTGTTCAGCAAGGGGCACCATTTATGGAGCAATAGCTTATCTCCACTTTTGAGTCATTTGGAAATGTTAGAACATGGTCAGAAGGTTGCCAGCGTCTAGACGGGGACATCCTAAAGCCTAATTACGTCGCAGAAATACATGAAGAGGTCAAGATCAGCTTTCGTCAGAATGATTGTCGAGAACTGAAGCACATTTGGGACAATTGGGATAGTAACATGAAAGAAGCCTTCACTAAAAAGTACAAGGATATAGCTCTTTTACTTCGAGTTCAGTTAGATGATGGCTTGTTGTGAGCAGTGGCACAGTTTTGTAATCCAGCCTACTGATGTTTCACCTTCAACCAATAAGATTTAGTCCCTACTGTGGATGAGTACACAACCCTACTCAACATAGAAAGGGCCAAATTAGACCAGATTTACTACAAGGCTCTAACGCCTCCTCTGTTCAAGAAAAGGTTAAGGCAAATTCTTGGTGTCACAGAAGCATGGGTTGATAGTCATGTCAAAGTAAAAAAGAATAGCGAATGCATCTCTTGGGCCAGCTTGAAAGAGGCAATCATGAATCTTTCTGATCAAAAGAAAGCTCAAGATGTTTATGCTTTGGCAATTTATGGGCTCATTATATTCCTCAAGGCTTTAGGCTATGTAGAGGTGACAATCACAGATTTCTTTTCTCACCTATGTTGCAACATCAACCCTGCTTCCACCATCATCATCGAAACCATCTGCGCCCTCAACTTTTATAAAAGGATGAAAACAAGAAGGTTTATCGGGTGCACCACATTGCTCGAGATATGGCTCCTAGGTCATCTTTGTGTTAGAAAAGGAAGAGTTAGGCAAAATTTCTTCTTCAAGATCAGTCCTCTTTTGATGGCATTAGAGGAAGAATGTCATCAAGATAAGACAAAAAAGCATTGGGTCAAGGAATTATGAAACGTCAAGGAGGGAGAAATCATGTAAAGAGCCTCATGGGTGTTCCCTCAGTTGATTGTGTACAGATGTGGAGACTACACTTGTGTGTCGCTCCTGGGATCATGGGGAAATACCAGTTATGCTTCTCTTTTGGTATTGCGCCAGTTTCAGTGCTAGCAATGCACCTCGTTCTTCGATGACTTGGGATATTGGGATTTTGAATACAGAGAGCCCAATTATAAAGCGAAAGTCCAGTTAGCTTTCCAAGATTGGAAGAAGATCCATTTTGTAGAAAGATACTGGAAAGGAAGCCCCACCACACCTGGATACAAAGAATGGAGACTCCATCGTATCAACGATCCATTACCACCACCCAACTCTAGGATACTGCAAATCCCAATAGAGGAACTGCCTTCTGAGATCGAGCTACTTATGAGGGAGTTTGAGCGAGAAAAGGCATCTTTTGCTATAGAAATCTCTCAACTTAAGGAGGAAAAGGGCCAGCTAGAGATGGATATCTATCGTAGGAGTGGTGAAATGGATCGAGTCATTAAAGAAAAGGATCACTTCAAAGATGACCTCGAGAGCCTAACCAAGGATTATGTGACACTCAAAAAAGCTAACAAGTCTTAACATATTAGCAAGACATCATTCGATGGGAAGCGAAAGTTGCCACTCTTAATCACAAGCTAAATCAACAAAAAGAGGAAGTCAGAACCAATAAAGAAAAGTTCACGAGGGCACGTGCTCCTGCTTCCACCTGCCAACGAAAAAATCAAAGACTCGAGGCCCAAATGTAAGATGCGAGAGCCACTAGGGTTGAAAATAAAGCCCTCATTCATAGAATCTAGGAGTTAAAATAGTTTCTTCAGGATCATCAAGGTCATATCAATGAACTAACAAGGGCTTTCAAGCAACGTGAACTAGATTGGCAAGCGACAATCGAGCAAGCATGTCTGAACTACCAAAAATAACATCAACACCTTACTCAACAAGTTCAGATGGCTCAACGAGAGGTGGATGACATGATTAAAGTAGCTCGGTCCATAAGGTGAGACATCACACCTATTGGAGATCGTGAGTAAGTACTTTTGGGTTTTCTTGATCGTGTGATTACACAATGTAATCATGTTAGATGCTTTTAGATGTAATCAGGTCGTAAAAGAAAAAACCTTTTTGTAACTCTATGAATGATGTTATTGACGAAGCTATTCCAAGAATCAATTGTCTCAATGTATATGCACATTTAATTTCACCATTTTTCATTGCACTTGCATCAATCATTCATTATCTTAACTCGTTATTGCATCATAAATGCTCATCAATAAATACATTTTTAAAAAAAGTCTAATACAAGAATTATGCCATAAAAGTGTAGGGGATTTTGAGATCAATCAAGAACACACGATGCCATAAGCAAATCATGGAGAGTGATCATGAAGCTCATATTGAACGACTTGAGCTAATGGTCAAGGAATTACAGGACCAGATGCTTCATTAGCAATATGAAATACAAAATCAAATCACAAAACTTATGGATCTAATGACTACCTCTATTAAAGAAAAAGGGCAAGCCAGCACTGTTGAAACAAGAAATGATCCTCCCAATGTTGAAAGTCCCCCTACCAAATCCAGAACCTACCCAAGGGGAAACTAGACAAGAACAACGGCTTACTACTACACCTGCCGCTCAAGCTCTGCCAGTCATCTTCCTTAATCCTATTACGGCAAGTCAATTCATTCCCAGTACTCAAGGGGTGAATATGGGAGTCTCATCAACAGATCCTATAACCCTTGAACATAAGGAACCAAAGAAAACAGAAGGTCAAAAGTCTACCATGATTGCGGTAGAAGTGAACAAATTTCAGCTACTGGAAAAATGCCTCCAAGCTATCGAGGGGAGTGACAAGGTTGGAGCTCTTGACACACAATCGCTGTTTTTGGTGTCCAACCTTGTTATTCCCCCAAAGTTCAAAGTCCCAGAGTTTGAGAAGTTCAATGGAACCACTGACCCTTCTATCCATGTCCAAATGTACTTATGAAAGATGGTCAGGTACGAGAAAGATGAAATGCTCCTCATCCATTGCTTCCAACACAGCCTCATTGAGGCAGCAACTCGATGGTATATCAAGTTAGACAATGTGAAAATCCAATCATGGGTTAACTTGGCTAAGGCCTTTCTGAATCAATACGAGCACGTGTCAGATTAGGCACCAGATCGACTTTCTTTGATGAATTTTGAGAAGAGATCCATTGAAAGCTTCAGGCAATATGCCCAAAAGTGGAGAGAGGAAGCAGCCTTAGTCTAGCCCCCCTTACAGAAAGAGAGATGATAGTCACATTCATCCACACCTTATGCACTTCTTATTATGAGAAGCTCGTAGGAAATGCCACTAAGAAATTTGTAGACCTAGTCCTCTCTAGAGAAATGACTGATGCAGCCATTAAGAGTGATAGAATGTCAGTCGGAGAAATGTCTGGATCAAGCAAGAAGCCTATTGCCAGTAAAAAAGAAGGAAAAGAAGCCAATGCCATAAGTTATGCAAGCTCATCTCAACCGAAACGATGTCAAACACCCGACCCCCATTACCCAAGCATGCTGTATTCTCATCCTATCACCATACCCCCTCAGCCAATTAATGCCATAACCTACAACCCATCATTTACAATCCCATCCAACCCACCATAAGGCTACCCTCCACAAGTCGACTAAAATACCAATCGAACAACCAATAATGTACCTGGCAATCGAGGTACAAATCAACAAAGACAATATTTTGATCCCATCCCTATGACCTATAAAGAGCTCTACAGACCTTGCTCCAAAATCATTTAGTGGCCACAATTTATGTCCTAGAAAAGAAGCCATCATACCTATAATGGTACAACCCTAATGCACACTATGAATACCATGCTGGGGCAGTAGGGCATGACATTGATAACTACATATCTTTCAAATGAAATATGCAAAATCTAATTAACTCAAAAGTCCTACAGTTTGGGATGAACCAGGGACCAAATATTGCTGCTAATCCTTTACCAAACCACACTGAGCCAGCTGTAAACATGATCGACATTGAGAACAAACATGAAGCAAAGGCAAGCATAGAGGATGTAAAGATGCCAATGTTCTTGGTCTGGCAAGCATTAATTCAGGTTGGGTTGCTCAAAGCAACAAAAAAATTAGAAGACAATCCTGACAACTTTTGTGACTTCCACACAGTTATAGGCTATACCTTACAAACATGTAGGGAGTTTAGGTTTATGGTTCAAAAAATGATGAATGAAGGCCAGATAGAATTCTATCATAGGATCACACCTACTATTGAGTTTATCAACATGATAGGAGATGAAACCATGAAGCCACCTTATGGGAGAAATCAACTACTTATTCTTTATGGCAAGCCAAGTTTTAAGGTTAATTTTTTGACACTTACACCAAAGTTAGTGGTAGAAGTGCCAACCATTCTCGTATAAGAGCAACAAAGTTATCCCATGGAAATACGAGAATTAGGTAGTGATGATCGAAAACTAACTCCCTCAATTGCTGCAATGGAACTATCAGGAGTTAGTCACCTAACCCATAGTAGTAGGTGTTTTACTCTTCCAACTTAAGAAAAATAGAAGGTTGATGCATCACCAAGCACTAGTACCACTCAGGCCTAAGTAAAGAATTTTGAGCTTGAAAAAGTCAAGGAAGTAGTGAATGAAAAAGCAGCCATAGAGTTTCTCAAATTCATTAAGCACAGTGAATACTGCATTGTGGATCAATTAAGCAAACAACCCACCAAGATTTTTTTGCTATCTCTGCTTCTTAATTCAAAGGTTCATCGAAATGCATTACTACGAAGCATATATACCCCCGAATATCTTCATAGAAAAGTTGGATCAACTAGTGAACAACATCATGGCTGATAATTATATCTCATTCACTAATAATGTGATCCCACTCAGAGGCAAGGGCAGTTACAAAGCTCTACATATCACTACCTATTGCAAGGGACGTATTTTGCCCAAAATACTTATAGACAATGGGTCAGCCCTTAATGTCATGCTTATGACTACATAAAGCAAACTCCCTGTCGATTAGTCTAACAATAAAAGTAGCCACACCATAGTTTAAGCTTTTGACGGAACGTGTTGCGAAGTAATTGGAAATATCACAATCTAGCTCCAGATAGGCCTATGTACATATGAAGTGGACTTTCAAGTTATGGATATTAATCCTTCTTACAACTGCCTATTAGGAAGACCATGGATATACTCTGCCGGAGCTTTCCCATCTTTTCTCCATCAAAAGCTCAAATTTATGATAAATGACAAAGTAGTCACCATCAAGGCTGAAGAAAAAATGATCGCCATTGCTTTCACTGAGGATATTTACATAGAGCCTAATAAAGATGCACAGGAGTCATCCTTCCAATCCTTCGAGTTTATTAATGCAACATTTGTAGTAGAAAGATTACCAATAGTCAAACCCCATCTATCAAAGAGTACCCATTCAGGTTTAAAAATAACTGTTGGTAAAGGTTCTCATGCCGACAAAGGGCTTGGCAAGAATTTGCAAGGGATGGCCCAAACTTTACAGGTCACCACTCAAGCCAACAAAAGAGGCTTAGGATTTATGGCCAATGCGCACTTAAGAAAGCAGCAAGAAAAGAGGACCTGTAACCAGGAGATGACACAATCATTAAGTCAAGAGGGAGAGTCAAAGCCGACAATGTTTCCATCTTTCCATGAGATATTTCATTCGAGAGGATGAATTGACCCAAGCCAATCGGAAGAGCAAAAGGCTAAAGATGTCTTGGTCATCCTAAACAGGGCACTTAACAGCCTCTATCTCCAAGATATCGAGCCATAAAATTTATGTCCTTCCACTAAGACCTAATTTTAATGATAGGGTCATGATGGAAGCCCCTGCACTTTTCTTGTCCCTTTCATGTAACGTCAAGAAATAACAACCTACCTACCCTTGCCCAAAGGCAGATAGGTGTCCTATGTAAGAGGCATTTTTTTTATCAAACATTATCAATGAAATGACTTTCGCACATATCATTCCATATTATGTATCACTTTTTAACCTTTTTGTCTATATTACTTTCTGCCTTCATTTTTATCCAAATCCCTTAGTTGTGTGTGCCTTTTGCAATGTTTATTTCTTCACCTTTTCAGCTGTCCTGACGACAATAACATGGATGTGTTTGATGAGTCTTTGAAGATCGATTTTAAATAGTCAATTTGCACTAGTGAAGCTAAAAATGATTTTGAAGAAAACTCCATACCACTAGACCTTTTATGATTAGTTGAGCAAGAGGAAAAGCAGATCATGCCCCATAAAGACCCAATGAAAGTAATAAATCTGGGTACTCAGGAGGATCGAAAGGAAGTTAAAATCAGAACCTCAATAAAGTCGACAATTAGGACCAAGCTAATAGACCTACTCTAGGGATATCAAGATGTATTCGCTTGGTTATATCAATACATGCTAGGACTAGACACTCATATAGTGGTTCACAAGCTTCCCATCAAGCCCAGATGCAAACCGATTCGGCAAAAATTAAGGAGGATGAAACTAAAAATGCTTATCAAAATTAAAGAGGAAGCCAAGAAGCAGTTTGATGCAGGGTTTATTGGACTACCCAAATATCCAGAATGGGTTGCCAATATAGTCCTAGTCCCAAAGAAAGATGGCAAAGTAGGAATGTGTGTTGATTATCAAGATCTGAATTGAGCTAATCCTAAGGATAACTTCCCACTACTCCATATCGACACTTTGGTAGATAACATGGCCAAGAATTCTCTGTTCTCCTTCATGGATGGATTTTCAGGCTACAACCAAATCAAGATGGCACCCAAAGACATGGAGAAAATAACTTTCGTAACCATGTGGTGGATATTTTAATATAATGTCATGCCCTTTGGACTAAAAAATGCTAAGGCAACATATTAGCGAGCCATGGTAGCCTTGTTCTATGGCATGATGCATAAAGAAATTGAGGTATACATTGATGACATGATTGCCAAGTTAACGAAAGAGGATATCATGTCACAGGCCTTTAGAAAATTTTTGAACAGCTATAAAAATTTTGACTTAAATTAAATCCTGCCAAGTGTACCTTCAAAGTCACTTCAGGTAAGCTTCTAGGCTTTATAGTTAGCAAAAAAGAGATTGAAGTTGTCCGAGACAACGTCAAAGCCATTCATGATATGCCACCAGCTTAAACCCAAAAAGAAGTGAGAAGCTTTTTGGGGAGGTTGAACTACATTGCTAGATTCATATCCTAGCTCACTGACAAATGCAACCCTATCTTTCAGCTCTTTCGCAAACAAAATCTAGGAGAATGGAATAAGGCATGTCAAGAAGTCTTTGATAAAGTCAAACATTATCTGTCAAGCCCGCCAGTGTTGGTACCATTAGTGCCCGATTGACCTTTAATCCTTTATTTGGCAGTCTTTGACAAGTCTATGGGTTGTGTATTAGGGCAGCATGATGAGTCAAGAAAAAAAATAAGCAATCTACTATTTAAGCAAAAAGTTTACGAAATACGAATGCAATTACTCTATAGTCGAGAAGGTATGTTGTGCTTTGGTGTGGATAGCCAAAAGGCTCTGGTAGTACATGCTGTATCACACCACATGGTTGATTGCAAGGCTCGATCCTATCAAGCATCTATTCAAAGCCCCTGCACTATCAGGAAGGCTAGCTAGATGGCAAGTCCTACTTTCTGAATATGATATTGCCTATGTCAGTTAAAAGGCTATCAAAGGCAGTGTGATAGCTGACTTTTTGGTAAGTTAAGCAGCAGATGACTATGAACCCTTAAATTTTGACTTCCCAGATGAAGATCTAATGTGCATTTCTGAGAATGAGGACGCCTTCAACCAAGATCAGTCCTGGAATATGTATTTTGATGGAGCATCAAATGCTTCAGGACATGGAATTAGGGCAATATTGATGTCACCCGACAGAGTCATTATCCGTTCATAGCAAGGCTAAATTTTAACTACAAGAATAATATCACAGAATATGAAGCTTGTGTTATAGGGCTTCAAGTAGCCATTGAGAAGGATGTCAAGACATTATAGATGTTTGGTGATTCAGTCCTAGTCATCTACTAATTGGAAAGAGAGTGGCAAACTCATGATGCCAAGTTGATGCAGTATGGGAAGCTGATAGCAAAGCTTAAGAAAGAATTTGATGATATTAGTTTTTGACACTTACCTCAAGAAGAGAACCGAATAGTTGATGCTTTGGCTACCTTATCATCCATGTTTAAAGTCAACTAGGAGTCAGACGTTGCTCCCATCTAGATGAGCATCTAGACAACTATGATTCATTATCATAGCGTCAAAAAAGATAAGGATGGCCTCCCATGGTACTATGACATCCTTTGTTACATTAAGGATCAGTAATATCCCAAACATGCAACCGAGACTGATAAAAAGACTATCAAAAGGCTAGCTATAGGATTAATTCTCGATGGAAAAATCCTATAGAAAAGGAGTCACGATCAAGTATTGCTCAAATGCATTGAAACTCTTGAAGCCAAAAAGATCCTAGAAGAAGTTCATGAAGGGATTTGTGGCACACATGCTAATGGACATTGGATGGCCAAGCAAATCATGAGAGCAGGTTATTACTGGTTGACCCTCGAAAAAGACTGCATTAATTATGCCTAAAAATGCCATAAGTGTCAAATCTATGCTAACAAGATCATGTCCCTTCGGAGCTGCTTCACATCATGACGGCCCCATGGCCTTTCTCCATGTAAGGCATGGACGTGATCGGGCCAATCACCTTTAAAGCTTCCAATGGGCATCATTTTATCTTGGTAGCAATCGACTATTTCACTAAATGGGTAGAGGCTACCTCGTATGCTAATGTCACTAAATCGACCATTTGTAAGTTCATGGGAGACATCAACTGTAGATATGGCCTCCCAAACCAAATCATCACAAACAATGTAAGCAACTTAAACAATAAAATGATGCAAGCGGTCTGCTCATAGTTTAAGATCCAGCATCATAATTTTGTCCTATCTCGTCCAAAGATGAATGGGGCAGTCCAGGTAGCCAACAAAAATATTAAAAGAATAGTTGAAAAAATGGCTGAGACTTATAAAGATTGGCATGAGAAGCTATTCTTTGCACTTCATGTCTATAGGACCTCAGTTTGAACTTCTACGGGTGCTACCTCTTTTTCTCTTGTCCATGGGATGGAAGTTGTATTGCCTATCAAAGTCGAGATCCCTTCTCTTAGAGTCTTGATGGAAACCAAACTTGAAGAAGCTGAATGGGTCAAGAACATATACGACTAGCTCAACCTCATCGAGGAAAAACACATGAAAGCCATCTGCCATGGTCAAATGTATCAAAGATGCATGATTTGAGCCCACAACAAAAAGATGCGCCCATGACAATTTTACCAAGGCAAATTGATATTAAAGAAGATCCTCCTAATTCACAAAGATGCACGAGGCAAATAGACCCCTAATTGGGAAGCACCATATGTCGTGAAGCATTCCTTCTCCGGAGAGGCCCTAATCTTGTCAGAAATGGACGGTAATGTTTTGCCCAACCCAGTTAACTTAAATTTTGTCAAGAAATATTACACGTAAAAGACAAAAACCTGAAAAAAGTGTCCTTAAAAAAATAAGAAAAAACATAAACAAAAAAACAAAACAAAAAAATAAAAAACAAAGAGAAAACAAAAAAAAAGGGAAAAAAACAAAAAGGGGTTTAGATGAAAATCCAAAAAGGTCATATGGGCAACCAACCCAACTACAGCTAAAAACCCTCAAGGGTGACTTGAGAAGATCAATTTTGATGGGGCATGAACTGAGAGTACTTACAGGACAATGCAAAGCAATCCTAGAGATCTTTCGAAGATCAGCTCATGCTAGGCACATTCATTATTTGAGAAAGGTTCTTAAAAGAACCTAAAGAACATCCATATCATGATTGTCAGAGGCATCTTTCACCCAAAAGATCATCTTTCTCGCTACCCTATCAATTACTTGTCAAATAGTATATTGAGTTATGTCTCTTTGTTGTCATAAATAAATATTGCCTTATTTCTTTTAACCCCTGTGCAATTCACATTGCACTTGTCATTTAACTGATAATGTTTGATAATTAACTGAAATATGCATACAGACATCTTGATATTACATCGAAAGGAAAAAAAAAGCATAAGGAATTCTGCTTACACCCCAATCGTTAAGATTATGCACCTTTCGGTCCAAACACCCATTCAGCTTGACCATACACCAAACCATTTCTTGCTTTTATAAGCCATATCTCAAGAAAAACCATTTTAAGCTAACCAAAAATAGTCAGTGGCACCCCTTAAAATCCCACAAGTTAGTGGCACGCTTTTAAAGCCCATAAGTCAGTGGCACCCTTTTAAAGCCCATAAGTTAGTGGCACCCCTTAAAGCCCACATAAGCTGGTGGCACCCACATCTAACTCAAAGCCTGCATGAACTGGTGGCACCAAGTTTGAGTCAAAGCCTATAGGAGCTTATGGCACCTAAGTCAAAGCCCACATGAGCTGGTGGCACCCGAGTCCAAGTCAAAGCCCACATAAGCTGCTGGCACCCAAGTTCGAGTTAAAGGCTACATAAGTTAGTAGTACCTGAGTCAAAGCCCACACAAGCTAGTGGCATCAAGTTTAAGTTAAAGCTCGCACAAGCTAGTGGCACCAAGTTTAAGTCATAGCCTGCACAAGCTGGTGGCACCCATAGTAGAAATCCATGTTACTTTGTACCTACCTTAGGGGGTCAAACCTTAGAAAACCTAACACCCTAGTGTTTTAGAAGTATTAATCTACCTTGGAAAAAATAATGTCTATTTGTCTTTGCCCTGTTCCTGATTCTCAGTAATGGTCAAAGAGGGGCAGCTGTAGACACCTTATTTTGTCTGCGCTAATTTGTAGCAATCTGGTGTATGGACGTGAAAGGGGGTTGTCACCCAGAAAAAAGTATTTGAGGAGGTCAAAAAGGCCTAGGGATCATAACAAAGGTAAATGCAAAGATGTGGCATCAAATAACGTAGTTCAAGGTATTCAGGGACAAAAGATATGAGAAAATTCATAATTTTACTTGAATGTATTGATACAATGCATCAACGTGCCAAAATTTGAAATGTCCCCATTTGTATCGATACAACATGTAGATGTATCGATGCAACATGTAGATGTATCGATACATAAGCCTATGTATCGATACAGGACCTCATGTATCGATACTAGGCCATGCTAGGACCAAAACATGCATTCTGTAAGGAAATGTATTGATACATATCAACTAATACATATCAACATGTATCAATACAGTGGTTCATAGTATCGATACAATGGTTCATAGTATCGATACAATGATCATGTTTATTGTATCGATGCCATCAAGGTTTTTGAACCAAATGTATGAATACTTTATGCAATGTATCGATACATGGAAGCCATTTTCACGGTCTGAGCATTTTTTACTCATCCACCATTGATCCACAACTCGATTTCAACTCATTTCTTCGCATCAAGAAAGATCAAAACCCATATCAAATTATGAATTTGGACTTTTGAATTAATCAAAACATTTTTTTGAAGTCTAAATTGGAACAATAAGGGTCAATACCATATGATCACCTTACTCCCTAGCTTGTTGGCCAATATCATCATCAGCCACTCTATTTGCTGGAAAATCATTTCAGCGTTTAAACCAGCCACCCTATGCCCATCACATTGGCAGCAAGTTGCTCCTTATAGCCACACTATAGCCACCATGCTGACATCACTTTGGCCCCCTTGAGAAATGGCCAAAAACATCTCCAATTTGGCTCAAAAGGCTGGTATAAATGAATCACTTCTATCTCAGCAAAAAAAAAGGTTAGATTCCAGCTTGTTTCAGCTTCCAAAAACACATTCATGCATCAAAAAACCAAATCCCGTAGCTCTTCACCCACCAGCCAAAAACAGCCCCAAAACACTCATTCTCAACCTCTACACATTCTAAAAAATCACCCTCATCCATACCAAAACCAAAACCTCATTGTTTCTCTCTTTTTCTTGCTTATTTACAACAAGGAAAATAGGGAAATTCAA